>WAAF01001965.1:129298-159440 GCA_013400475.1 Tricholaema leucomelas | reverse complement strand
TTCTCCAGGCTGAAGAGCCCCAACTCTCTCAGCCTGTCCTCATAGCAGAGCTGCTGCAGCCCTCTGATCATCTTCGTGGCTCTCCTCTGGACCCGCTCCAGCAGTTCCATGTCCTTCTTGTATTGGGGGCTCCAGAACTGCACACAGTACTCCAGGTGGGGTCCTGAGCTAGGAGACAGCAAAGCTCCTGAGGGTGGAGAGTCCAGCACAGAGCCATAGACAGCAAAGCTGCGGTGCTGGGCTGCACCTGATGGGGAAGGCCATGGGTGCCATCACTGTCTTCAGTGCAGAGTCTTCCCCTCAAAAACTAACCCAGCAGGATGTCAGTTCTGCCAGCCTGCTCCTGGCAGCTGCACCTGGACTGTGGTGCTGGTCAGAGGGCAGTGAGAGCTCAGACCCTTCCTTCTTCCAACCCAGTGGCCACTGCTGTAGGCACTCAGAATCCTGCTCTGCCAGCATGGGCATTCTGTTGGCATCACTTTTGGAGAAGACAGCAGGCAGCCTGCTGCTGGGGCCTGCACAGGCTTTGGTAGGAGCTGCACATTGACAAAGAGGGACATCAGGAGGCCACCAAGGCTTAGGGCAAAGCTCCCCTTAGCTTCATGTGAGAAGCTTCTGCTTCACATGGTGCACAATTAAAGAAGCTCTAGGTGAAGCAATGAGTTTCCAAACCCTTTGGAGATGGCCTAAGCAAAGCCACAACAACTTTCTGGTAAGTAGAAGACTAAAAGTTGACATACTCAACATACAGACAGAGCAAGAGCTGTGCTGACTACTCAGCATAGAGCAAGAACTGTGTTGACTACTCAACATACAGAGCAAGAGCTGTGTTGACAACATAGAGCAAGAGCTGTGTTGACTACTCGGCATAGAGCAAGAGCTGTGTTGACTACTCAACATACAGACAGCAAGAGCTGTGTTGACTACTCAACATATAGACAGAGCAAGAGCTGTGTTGACTACTCAACATACATACAGAGCAAGAGCTGTGTTGACTACTCAACATAGAGCAAGAGCTGTGTTGATTAACATACATACAGAGCAAGAGCTGTGTTGACTACTCAACATACACACAGAGCAAGAGCTGTGTTGCCTACTCAACATACACACAGAGCAAGAGCTGTGTTGACTAAACATACAGAGCAAGAGCTGCGTTGACTACTCAACATAGAGCAAGAGCTGTGTTGATTAACATACAGACAGAGCAAGAGCTGTGTTGACTAAACATATACACAGAGCAAGAGCTGTGTTGACTACTCAACATATAGACAGAGCAAGAGCTGTGTTGACTACTCAACAGAGCAAGAGCTGTGTTGACTACTCAACATAGAGCAAGAGCTGTGTTGACTACTCAACATATAGGCAGAGCAAGAGCTGTGTTGACTACTCAACATAGAGCAAGAGCTGTGTTGACTACTCAACATACAGACAGAGCAAGAGCTGTGTTGACTACTCAACATGTAGACAGAGCAAGAACATTATTGACTACTCAGCATGTAGGCATCTGGTAGACACAGCTCCAGAGACTGATGGCCTACAGAGATGCACCTTCCTGCAGACCGCAGCACCTTCCAGCATGGTACCACCATGCTCCCAGATGGTGTCACCAGTGGGGTTCTCTGCCCAGGGTCTTCTCTGACCACAGCTCCCACAGGTCCTTGCCAGAGTGACCTGGACCCCTGAAGCCTCAGTCCCACTGTGGCCCCTGTGCCTAGCAGGAGCACCACAGTGAAGTGATGTGAGCCATGCCTGGAGGTACCAAGTGAGATCTCCAAGGGGCAGCATGGCTGCCAAGACTCACCTGGAAATCTCCCCCAATGGGATGTGTAGCTGCCAGGTCTCATCCTATTGGCTGATGCAGGTGGGTGGTGCCTCTGCCCAACAGCCTGCCAATCAGAGCACACTGCTGCTGGTCACATGGCAACCTCACGTGATGGGTGGTGCCACAGGCTCCTCCCCCTGCAAGTGACGTCACAGTCCCAGCTGCTTAGGGGGGCCTCGAGGGGCTCGGGCAGGAGCAGGTGCCAGGGCCCAGGTGGGCACCTCAGCGACCCCTCCAGCTACATCCCGCCTCCGGCCCGCCCAACTCCTGCAGGCAGCCAATGGGAGCCCTGGCCCAAGTCTCTCCCCATTGGTGGAGTGCCTGGCATGCAAATGAACCCCGACGTCACTTCCTGGGATAAATCGAGCGCCATTTTCTCTTTCTAGCCTTGGACGAGGAGCGGGCGGAGGCTGGAGGGCGGGTGCTGGGCGGCGGGGGCTCTGTGCGGGGGTTGAGCCGAGGTCGATCGCGGGCTCCAGCGATGATGCTGCTGCCGCCGCCGCCGGCGTCTTCCTGGTGTGCAGCGTGAGTGAACAGCAGCAGCAGCAGGCGGCGGCAAAGGAGGAGGAGCCGCGGGGCGGGGAGGCGGGCACGGCGCGGCGCAGGAGGGGCGCGGCGGTCGAAGCGGCGGCGGCGGCGGCTGGGCCGGAGCAGCGGGAGGCGGAGGTTGAGGCTGAGGCGCGGGCCCGGGCGGCGGCAGCAGCAGCAGCAGGAGCGGCGCCGCGGCGGCGCCCCCTGCAGCTTGGCCGGGTAAGTGCAGCCAGCGACGCCGGGAGGCGGCCCGGCCCGGGGACGCGGCGGGGCGGTTGTGGCGCGGGGGGAGCTGGCGGCTGTCGAGGAGCGGCGACTTCGACGCGCCTCTGCCCCGGGTTGGCGCTGGGAGCCCGGGCTCGCCTCGCTGGCGGCTATTGAGCTCCTCGGGACGCGGGTGGGGAGGTCGGTGCGGCCAGCAAGCTGCCGGGACGCGGGTCTGTGGCTGCCGGTGTTGGCTGAGCGTGCTTGCCCTAGCGGTGCCCGCCGCGCTCCCCGAAGCCGCCCTCGTGGGGCTGGCCTGGGGACGATCCCCCTGCCCCTGCCGGGCGGAGGAGCGGCTCCGGGCTTGCCCGGCATGGGAGCAGAGCTCAGCCTAGTGAGGCGCTCTGGGCAGGGCGGGCTGCTGGCCAGGGACACTTCCCCCAGTGCCACCTTCCATCGATAGCGAAGCGATTGATCATCCAAGGAGCCAGCTGTGCCGGTTGCCCCGAAGTTTGTGGGTGAAGAGCCCTGGTGGCTCCTAGAGCCCACGGGCGGGTGGGACAGCTGGAACACTGCGGTGTCCGTGGGAGCAGCCCACGGGGCCGGGATTCACGCGCGAAGGGCAGGCAGAGTGGCACGAGGTGCGCAAGCCTGTGGCCGTGAGTGGGTATGTGGGTGGCATGTGGGTAACAGAAGGAGGCACAAGATGTGCCATGCGGGCCGTCAGAGCCGTTCGAAGAGCAAGGAGCTGGAGCGGGGAGTCCTTTTTGTCCTGGCTGTAAAGGGGATAACACCAAAGCTACTTAACCTGTGCTGCAGCAGCTGACACTCCTGTGCCGCCAGAGTGATGGGGAACTGAGGAGTACCTCGCTTCTGGCCGCTGCAGCACTGCCTCTGCCTCTCACAGCCTTCACAAGCACATCTTTCAGCCCCGAGTGCTCTCGGGATCCCAGCCCGAGCTCTCCTCTGGAGAAGTTGGTGTCCTTCCAGTGAGCTTTCAGTTTAATTGTGAACCAGAGGAGGGGGTTTCTGTAGAGCCTCCTTTGGACAAGCTGGCTGTAATAAACCACCTGTGCTACAAGCTGTAGTAAGGCCGGGAATTCTGATAGCTCGTTTTGTGGAATTTTGATGGCAAAAGGCACCGAACTACCACCTAAAAAAGCCTCCCAGGTGGTAGCAAGTGTGCAGGTAGAATGAAAAGCACACACATGCCGCTGCCTTCCCTATCTCTATCTCTGGGAACCCCTTGGTGAGGGTTCAGTCTTCTTGGGTGCAGAGACCTGCCTGTGCCGCTGGAGCGGGACAGTAGTCGCGGGAGCCACAGCAGCTGAGGTTAGTGATGTAGACGTGGGATGCATTGAGCTCGGAGGTGTGGAGCAGGCGGCTGTGCCGTACCTGCGTACCTGCGTGTGAGCACGCACCTCGATGCTGCTTGCTGTGGCCACTGGTGAGGGCTGTCCCCCTTGGTGCTGGGCCGGGTGGCTGCCTTGGTGGGCTGTAACTGGTAGCCAAGCCAAGGACAAAGGTCTTGCAGCTGCAAGAGATCTGTAAGCCGCTGAGAGAGCCCTTGGAGGGGGCTCTGGGGTGCTAGCAGGTGAAAAGCTGAACATGAGGAGAGCCAAAGGGCCTCTTTAAGGCCAGGTCTGGGACATGTGCTGCTGGGGTGGTTCTTTTATTTTGCTGCTGGCTGCTCTGGTTCTGTTTGTGGAGGGAAATGTGCATTTCAGCCTGTGACATGAATTCGGTGGGTTGTCAGTGTTCTGGAAGCTGCTCTTGTAAGGGCTTAGAGATGAATTTGTCTTTCAGACAGTCTGGTAAGACGATGAAGCCTCCTGGGCTGGAGCCAATCAGGCTTGATTCTCCTGAGGTGCTTTCATGTTGGATTTGGTGGTTGAGTGGTGGTGAGGTCACTCAACAAAGAGTGGCTGTGGTTGTGCATGGGAGCAAAAAGTGAGCTAAGGCTTGAGGGGTGTCCACAACAGGAGGGCAATAAAGTAGATGGAAAAGAGCATGGATAACAAACTATAATCAAGGGATTAATCTGAAAGCCTACGGGAGTCAGCCTAGAGGGTTGACATTTTGTGATCCGTGTGATGGGACCTTGCCGGCTAATGATGCAGGGAACGTGACATGGGTAACTTGGAGTCTTGCTGCCAGAAGCTTGTCCAAAGGCCAGCTGAGTGCCCTTGCACATCAGACAGCCTTTCTGGACTGCAGACTTGAAAGCTGGAGAACAGTAATGGGTGTTCAAGTGTCCTTTTCCTTTCTCCTGGATTAATGGCTTCTGTTTCAGAAGGGCTACTGGCTAAGGAAGCTCTGCAGGTCCGTGGATGCTTCACACTGCACCACTTCTGTAGACTGAGGTTTCTGTTCTGTTCAATCTGCTTCACCTGCAGCAGTTAAAGGACTAGGAAGGAGAAGCTGTTGCCAGTGGAGCCTCCCAGGCTGAAGGACCTCTTCTGGCTGGTGACATCCTGTCAGCTCAGGCCCACCTGCAGTGGACATCCCCTGCTATCAGAGAGACTGACCTCAAAGCTCTCAGCAGAGACCTGCATCCCTGTCTGACTGCACTTGAGAGAGGATTTTCTGTCTGGCTTTGGAATGCAGGCCCAGTAACGCTCCTCTGTTCCATCCTCTGCAGGTGCCCAATGGTCTCAAGATGTCCTTCAGGCTTCGTACTGCTAAGAATCATTAGAAACCAAGACTAGCATCTGTCAGATGGGGCTGCCTGTTCATCCCTGTCTGCATACCTTTGCTGTGGAGGGAGAAGAGGAGCAGAATAGCATGTGAGTTGTGTGGATTTCAATTCAACCCCCTCATTGCAGTCTCTGTGCTGAATGCTGACAGAGTGCAGAGGGCTGGGGGGTGGTTTGGTTGCTCTGGTGAGGCCCAGCTCACAGCTTCTCTCCTGCCTGGAGGAGTTTGTGCAGCTGCACAAGGAGCACTTTGCCTTTCAGGGCAGAGCTTCCATGCTGAGAGGGAGCAGTGCAGCCTTTGGGAGTCATGCAGGACCAGCAAGGCTGAAGCACTGTTTGAGGATTTACTTTCTTTCTTGTTTTTTAGCTTGCCCTGGGTAGATGAATTATTTAGGAGTGAGGACAGAGCTCTCCAACTCTGGATTCTCTGCCAGCTGGGTGGGAAATCCCTCTGAAGCTCCAGAGGGCATTTTTCAGTCCTTGTTTTGCATTCTGTGTCCATTTAAATTTGTCCAAATTTCATTTTGCTGTGCTCCAGAGGTGATGCTGAAGGCACCTCCTTCTGAAGCTGTGGGGATAACTCCTGATGATGTGGAGCTGGAGATGGGCTGTGGACGCACCAGCTGCTCATCTGCCTGGGGCTGGTGATTTGTCCCCCTTCAGCATCTTCAGCTATCAGTCCCATACTTTAATTACATCACACTTCTACTACACTGGTGTTGTAGGGGCTTGGTTCATGTCTGGTTCCTACCAGCTTTTGGCAGCAGAAGCTGCTGCAGGAAGCTTGGATGTTGGCAGCAATCATATTTCAAGTATGTATGTGCAAGACAGACCCCAGATGATCAGAGAGACTCCTCACCTTGACGCCAGCAGTTGATGTGGAAGGTGCTGGACTCCTCCTTTGAGCTGAGGTGGTGGTTTTCTGAGCTGATCATGTTCTCCTACAAAACACAGCACAGCTGCCACTTGGGCACAGGGAGAGATGAAAGGAGAACTTGGATTTGTTTCCTTTAGGTAGAAGAAATGTAAAGAATTTTCTCCCACTCCAGAATCAGTTTCCTTGAAGAGGAGGCAAGGGGAAATATTGATGAGACCATGAGTTCTTTGGTGTGGGGCTTCTGGGCTTCTATGCTTAAGGGCACTTTTGTCAGACAGGTTTTGTTTTCACACTGTGGAGTGCAAGTGGTGATTCAAGTTTGCCATCATTTGTTTTGTTTCTTTTCCAGGAAAAGTGCAAAATGTTTCAAATTCCTGTTCAAAACCTTGATAATATCAGGAAGGCTCGAAAAAAGGTGAAGGGCATTCTCGTGGATCTTGGACTTGACAGCTGCAGGGAGCTGCTAAAGGTAAAGCAATGGCAATCGCGATGGATGCCAACCTGGAACATGAACTCTTGGCCAGTAGGTCACTTTTCAGTACTTTGATGCTGCTCTGCCACAGAGCTTCGTGGTGGCCCCCCACCCTTGAAGGATTGCTCATGAATGAGGTGGAAGATGGTGTTTGGATGCAGAGCACTGAAGGAATCTCTCTTTGTCAACAAGATGTGACAGGGGTGGTGCTGCAAAAGGAAACAGCTTGAGGAGGAACACCACAGGCAGGGAAATGTTGTTTGTGTTGCACATAGCAGCTCTTCTGTGATTCACAGGCAGGTGAAGGCTCAAGTCCACTCACAGGCATCCCAGCACCCATCAAGGGCGAGCCCCTGAGGGATGCACAGATTGTCAGTTTCTCCGCAGGCTGGCAAGGAGTCAGACCTGCTGAACGACCAAGAGCACTGACTGAGCACTGAGAGATGGTTTGCTGCAACCAGCTGCTGCCTGCTGTGCCCGTGGCTGCCCACTGACCACTCTCAGCAGGTTGGATTGGTGCTGCCCGATGGTGGTTGTCCATCTGGAGTTAACTCTGCAGGCTGCTGCTGTGTCCTCTGGGGTGCCTTTTCAGAAACAGATCAGGAGTAAAAATGCACATCTTGGTTTGGTGCAGAGGGAAGCACAGCTCACCCTCTCTCAGCATCTGGCAGACTGAGTAGAATTTGTGGAAAGGAAGAAGTGGTGGTTACTGTCGGTGGGTTAAGCCTGGCTTTGTAGTCTGTGTTTTACCTGACACAGCCTAGGGTGCTGTTGGAACTAGCCTAGGTCCTCAGAAGTGCCTAGCAATCAGGAATCTTCATCAGGTTGGTGCTTGGATGTGTGTAGGCCTCAGAAAACTGGAGAAGAGCTTAAGCTTTTGAGAGCAGTGGATGGCTCTGGCTTGAGGAACGCAAATTGCTTCAGAGGAGCACTCCTCAGGGAGAGGCTCACCGTACCATGGTTGTTCCAGCCATGGTGCTGCTGCTCTTTCAGCTTGAGGAGCAGCACTGCTGCTCAGGAGATTTTCTCAAGGTAAAAGCCTAGCAGTACTGTGGGAGTTAGTACTGGAACCCGTTGCAAAGTAGCCCACAGTGGCAATGGGCTGCGTGGGAGTAAACAGTGAAATGTACAGGTGTAGGAGGAGATCCCTTTGGGTGCTCGCTGTGAGTTGGGCTAAAAGCAGTGCAGACAAGGGGTAAATATTTTCATTCCTAGATTGTTTTCAGTGCTCAGAGTTTCTCCTCTCTTACCATAAGCAAGTCTTTGAGGTGAAATAAACCAAAGAGCAGTAAAAGCAGTTTCTCTGAGCAGAGTTTTGGGGTTGTATCCAGTTAGTGCCTACAACTCCCATCTGTTCCCTCTTGCTGTGGCTTTCCCTTGTTTCTTGCTCTGCTGAGAGTGTTTTTGTCTCCAGAACAGACTGCAGAAGCAAGTTATCTCTTTTATTCTTCTAGAGTCTCAGAAGTTTTGACCCAGGTGAAGAACACTTCTGCAACACTTCGTGGAGTGATGTCTCTCCTTGGGAGTCTGTGGGCAGAAGGAAGGTATGGTGCTGGTGTTGACAGCTGCTGGGTTAGGTGTGCATGGGCTGGGGGAAAGGCTAAAATACAGCTTTTTGTGTCAAAAAAATTCAGCACTGTTAGTCAGGGAATCTTCAATCTCCCCTGTGCTCTTCCTTTTGAAGGAACTGGCTCTGAGGCCTCTCTCCACCTCTGTGTGCAGTCCTAATGTGCTCATCACTGCAGCTGCCTCATCTGTCACTGGCAGAGTGAAGATGCAGTGGCTTAGACGCCAGTAGGTGAAACTGGAACTGTCATTAGAACTTGAGACAGGGTCACGGTGGAATTGTTTGTGGAACACCACCTGCTGCTCTACAGCTGGGTGTGCAGCTAGAACCTAGAAGAAAGGCAGGGCTAAGTTGATCAGCCCACAGGATTTGTATGAATTCATGTTCCAGCAGGTGTCCATGGGACCATGCAGAGCACAGGAGCAGTGCCAGGAGACAAGGGCCTGCTCTCAGGCGTGAGGAAGAGTCGTGGGGCTCTTGGCTGCTGCCATGAGGGCTTGTCAGCAGTGCCCAGTCTGTTCATTGCATCCTGAGTTAAGCAGCGCTCCAGAATGGTGTGGTGGTGGCTTGCCAGGGCTTCTCCAGCCTGCCTTTACCATGCTGAAAACAGAGACTGCCAAGTGCAGAAGTTACCTGCTTTGGGGCTGTTTTAACAAAGCCCTCACCATGCAGGCTGGCCAAACACAACCACCCTGGCACTAGAGAAGGGAACCTGTTCTTGCTGCCTGGAGAGAGATCTGAGCCTTCACGCAGCCTCTTGCTCAGCTGGTCAGCACCACCAGTAGTGTCTAGACCTGTCCAAAGATTGAATCTGAGATGGTGATCTTGTCCTGTGTGGGCTCAGGACCAGATGTGCCAAGCTGTGCGTCTTGGATACTGAACTTGCTCCTACCCATTGCTTTGAAGAGCCACAGCTCCTTGATGGGTATCTTGGCACCATGGGAGAAAAGAAGCCGGTGCTTCACATGTTCTGTTCCAGGCTGCTGCCACAGGAGGCACTGAGATGTCTGAGCTGCACCGGGAACTGAGACTGTGTCTGTCGAGATGAGTTGGTGGCTTTTACCATGAGTCCTATTTTAGGGAGACACAATTCTGGAAGGACTTTGGGGTTTGGAGGCTGTGGTGCCTTTCTGCTTGTCTCTGGGTTGTGGGGACTGAAAGTACACAGCAAAGTGTCACTGTGTTGTGGGGCATGTTCTTTGGAGTGGCACTAACTGAATGCCTCTGAGAAGCTTTTTTGGATTCCATTTGTACAGCTCAGGGCTGTAGTGGGCAATCTCAAGGACTCTTCATTTTCCCCAGTGTCTTAACTATTCTGTTACACTTTCTGTAAGCCTGAGGTGCCATCAGTCAACTGCAGCAGCACTTGGGAGCATGAGAACCAGCTTAGCTGTTCATGCAAGGAGGAGAAGCTGACAGTGCTTCTCTGGGATGCCTTTGTGGGAGAGCTCCGCTTGGGACAGAAAGTATATAAGTAGCAGGCTGCCATCCACTGCTGCAACAGTGTCTGCTGGCTTGGTGGTGCCCTTGGCAGGGTCGGTGGAATACAGGCAAAGTCAGTAGATGTCTGAGAGTGAGGTTGTCACCTGGGTGCTGCTGTGACTAGCTTTTGGCAGAAGGGAGCTGGGAAGAAAGAACAGTTGACAAGGCCACCAGAAAGAGTAGACAGAGTTCATGTGGGCACAAAAAGGAATGCTGCCAAGTGACGGGGAGCAAAGCAGTGCACTGGAGGAGAGGTAGGTTGGTACTGATACAGCTAAAAGTATTTTCCTGAGAGGAATCTGCACTGTGATGTGTGCTGGAGGAGACTGCTTGCAGCAGTTACTGTGGTGGTGTGTCCAGGCTGTGGAGATAAGATGCCATTGCTGCTGTGTCTTATGGCATTTATTCCCTTTCTGTCATTGATCTGCCTCCACAAGAGTGCTCTGAACAAGTGAATTTTCTGTGGCTTTGCTAGGAGAGGTGCACTGGAGTGATGAGTGGGATGCTGAGATACACAAAAAAAACCACAACCAAGGTAGCAGGCAGGAGGTGGCCCAGAGCTAATTAAAGCTTTGAAGGTACCCTGTGAACAGGGCTGCTGTTCTCATAGCTGAGGCTTCACCTGGCTGTGTGTTGTTCTGCACTTGGGCTGCGACTCCCATCTCAAATGGGCTTCAGAATTACCCCACGTGGAGTATGAATGAAGCTGCTTAAAACTCCTTAGTGAGGCAAAAAGGGCAGAAATGGTTCTCCCTTTGAGTTTGCCTTCTGTAATTCTGCTTTGCAAAGCCAGGAGAAGGTGAGGAGGTGCTGTGCATGCGGTGAGCGCACTTCTGGTAGGTGCCAGTGCCTGGCAGGCAGAGGAGAGGGCTGCAGCAGCTGGCAGTTTCTGAGGGGATCTTTGTGTTTTGTTTGCAGAGGTACAGAACAAAGCCCTACTGCTGCAGCTTGTGCAAGTTCTCCTCCAAACTGCTCACTTCCTTCAGGAACCACTTGCACCGTTACCATGAGGATGAGATGGACCAAGAGCTGGTGGTTCCTTGCCCAAAATGTGCATTTGCTTCTGATCCCAAAGTAGTGGGCAAGCACATCCGGATGTTCCACTCCAGCAAAAGGATCCAGAACTATACAGTCAGCATCCTGGATGGCATGAAACAGTTCCGGAGTGACATCATAAACTTCAGCTGTCTGAAATGTCACTTCACAGACACCCTCTACTACAACATGAAGAAGCATGTGCTGATGAACCACTTCCAGAACCTGATCAGCACTTACTTTGGCCAGAAGCCTGATGACAATGGGGAGGACTGTGCTGAGCACTACTGCAAAAAATGCAATGCCTCTGCCAACAGCCAGGACTCCCTCATGTACCACGTCCTGACTGCTGAGGCACACCGAGACCTGGAGAACAAGCTCAGGTCTGTCATCTCAGAGCACATTAAGAAGCCAGGGCTGGTGAAGCAGATGCACATTGCCCCAAAGCCTTTGCAGGCTGTGGCAGCAGCTCCTCCAGCAGCCACAGGGCCCACCACAGCCCCAACAGGCTCTGTTGCGGGTCCCACCTGCATCCAGCTCACATTCCCACAGAGCAACCCCAACCAGAGCATGGTGCAGCCAAACTCAATCAGGCCCCTGCCTGTCCCAAGTGCCTCTGGTAGCCTCCCACACACGACCTCTGCCCCGGCTGTCACCCCCTCGCATGTTGCTCTTGTCTCCAGCAACCTTCCTGCAGGCCAGACCAGCATTGGCATCCAGCCCTCACCACCCCAGCCCATCCTTGTCTCCCACAGCCTGCCCCTCAGCCAGCCTCTGGGGGCCGGAGCTCTTCCTCTGAACCCCTCTGTTGGGACTATCAGCAGAACTGTGGCCCCTGCAGTGCTGCCTCTCAGCCAGACTGTCAGGCCTGGGCTCTTCCCTGTCAGTCAGCCCCTTAGCACCATCAATGGTCCCATTGCGGCTGGGGCGGTGCCCATGACCCAGCCAGTCAGCCCTGTCAACCCTCCAGTCGCCCCGGGGGTCCTCTCTGTCAACCAGTCGCTTGGTCCCGTGAGCAGACCCCTGGGTCCCAGGGTCCTGCCTGCGGCACAGTCGGTGGCATCGGGCGTTCTGCAGCTGGGCCAGCCTGTGGCCTCAGGGGTGGTCCCTGTCAGGCAGCCTGTCAGGCCCGGGTTTCTGCAGCTCAACCAGCCCGTTGCCCCTGCAGTCATCCCTGTGAACCAGCCCATGCAGCCTGCAGTCTCTCAGGGCACCGCTTACCTGACCACCAGCTCCATCCTCAGGCAGCTGATCCCCACTGGCAAGCAGGTTAATGGGATCCCTACCTACACCCTGGCCCCAGTCTCGGTGACTTTACCTGTACCTGCAGGGGGTGGACTGGCAACAGTGACACCCCCACAAGTGCCCATCCAGCTGATGCAGTCTGGGCCGGTGACCCAACTGTCCCAGTCCCCAGCCAGTGCCCCCTCTCCTCCCGTGGTCCTGGCTTCCCAGAGCGTCTCCCTGCAAGGCTCTCCCCCCGGCCCTGAGACCAGCCAGGCCATCAGGCAGGCCAAGCAGTGGAAGACTTGCCCAGTTTGCAATGAGCTGTTCCCATCCAACGTCTACCAGGTGCACATGGAGGTGGCCCACAAACAGGGGGAGGTGAAGGTGGAGGGGGTCCTGGAGCCCGACAAACTGGCAGCCTGCGCGCCCTTCCTGAGGTGGATGATGGAGAAGACGGTCTGGTGCTTCTCTTGCAAGTGCTTCCTCTGTGAGGAGGAGCTGATGAGGCACCTCTTGATGCACGGCCTGGCTTGCTTGTTTTGCACAGTCACTTTCCATGACTTGAAAAGCTTTGTGGAGCACAGCAAAGCCACCCACAGCGGGAGGAAGCAGCTGCACGCAGATTACAGCAACAGAGGGTTTCAGCTGGGGAACGACGCGCAGGGTGACCTCGTGTTTCCGCACTTCGACTTCACTACGGTGCTGCCCAAGGAGGACGTCGATAGGGAGGTGCACCTGGCAGTCCTTGCTGGGCTCACCTCAAGGACGCTTGTCCCCCTTTACATCAAGGTGAAGCCTCAGACAGCAGAAGTGAAGACCAGGTATGGCAAGGTGTCGACCTGTCCCTTTTGCTTCAGCACCTTTGTTAGAGAAGAGAACTACCAGAGGCACCTGAAGGAGCGGCACCACATCATGCCCACGGTGCACACCATCCTCAAGACCCCTGCCTTCAAGTGCATCCACTGCTGTGGTGTCTACACTGGAAACATGACTCTGACGGCCATCGCTGTCCATTTGCTGCGCTGCAGAAGTGCACCCAAGAACAGCATGAAGATGGAGAAGAAGGAGCTGCTACTCATCAATGGTGAGAAGCAGGACTCTGTGATGCTGAAAAGGAAGCAGCTGGATTCCTGCTTTGCTGCAGAAGACCAAAGGAGTAAGGAGCAGCTGAGCCTTAGCAGCGCTGCGGAGGAGGTGACTTCAGGGATAGTGCCTTTCAAACGCCAGAAGGTCACCGGCAGGATGGAGGTGAAGAAGCTCCCTGGTGACGACCATCGCTTCCTGGCGGTGGACCCTAAGGAGTATGACCACAACTCGTATGAGGCTCAGAAGCAGTTCTTGATAGATTACTTCCACAAGAGGCCATACCCTTCCAAAAAGGAGATGGAGCTGCTCTCCTTGCTGCTTTGTGCGTGGAAAATTGATGTGGCCTCTTTCTTTGGCAGGAAGAGGAATGTCTGCCTGAAGGCCATCAACAGGCAGAGGCCATCTGTGCTGCTGGGCTTCAGCATGTCTGAGCTGAAGAGCATCAAACACAGCCTGAGTATCAAGGATGAACTCTCAGAGGTCTAACTGAACCTTTTAGAGTGGCTCCAAGCCCCCCACAGTTGCTTCTCTCTCCATTTAGCAGCCCCTTGTATGATTTGTTTCTACTTGCAGACTGGCCTGTGAGGGGCACAGTGGTAGAAGTCTTGTTCAGTTGTGGCTGTTCTCGTGGAAGGCAGGCCTGGATGGATTTGGGAAAGCCCAGACCTGGCTTGCACATCTGGGACTTGCTTTAGCTCCCTAGCTGTTCTGTTCTGGAGTAGTGGGATTCTTTGGTGGTTCATTTTGTTGCTGTTGTTTTTTGTTTCATTGCCCTCCCTCTCCAGGCTCCCGTGACACTTTTTATACCACCACCTAAAACATTTGTCCTGGTAAAAACAAACTTTATTTTATTTTTCTGCAATGTCATCACCTTTTTCTGAAAAATAAAATGTCTATTGTTGGTTAAAATACTGAGGTAAGCCAAGTGGAGAAGTCTCTTTGTGGCTTGAAGTCCTCCTGATGGTTTCTTTAGCCCATTTTTGTCTTACCTGCTGCACTGATTCTGGCCTTCCAACCACTGCTCCTTCACCTTCCCTCTGCACTGGCAGCAATAAATTACACTGAAGCCTCTTCCCCGCCTTGAATCTCAGTCAGGACACCTGTGCCAGTTGAGTGACTGGTGACTTGTGGTGCCTACCCAGCATTGGCATGATGTGCCTGTGTTGTGGTTAAGCACCTGGGAGCCACTGTGGCAGCTGAACTGGAGCTTCCCAAGGGTTTGGTGCACTCGGTGGTGTTGTAGCCTGCTGTGTTCAAACCCCTGCTGCTCAAAACTGGGCAGCAGCACTGGGCTTGGGTCTTCTGCCAGTAGCAGAACTGCTTTAGAGAGGGTTGGATTGCTTTGTTAGCTGGAGAACTTGTGTGCACGTTCCTGTCAAGGTGTCCCTGGGCTAGAGGCTGATTGTGAATTGCTGCTGGCAGGGTAATGGCTGGGCAGTGGCTCCTGCCTAGCAAGTGAGACACAGGGCTTGAAGTCCTGGGAGCCAGCAGTGGTGCAGACTGGGACTGGATGAGCTGGGAGCACCAGGACTGGCTGCTCACACAGTGACTGGGTTTTGAGTCATGTAAACCCAAGCAGGTGAAGCTCTCACAGGTGTTTAGTATCCCTGTTACAGAGAGGCTGCTGAGAAAATTCCCCCGAGTTCAAGCTGCAGTCCTGCTGGCCACACTGGGGCCTTGCTCAGTGCTGTCTTTGCTCTGGCTGTGCTTGGTTCCTCCTGGCCTGTCCAGCAGTGCCTTCAGCACTTGCTGATGTATTCCAAACAACCTCTAAAATGTGTCACTTTCAGTCCTTCCTCTTTGCACACCCTTCTTTCCTAGAGGGGAGCCGAGAGCTCAGCGTCTGTGTTTAAATCCTGCTTTTTCCAGATCCACCACGCAGACCAAGGCAGCTGCTTGGTCTGATTCTTTTTCATTAAGAAAAGATGCAGGGGTGTGTAAAAACCAACCAAACAAAAGCCAAATCCACAGCAGGCATGGCCTTAAGCTCTGGGGTGCTTTTTACACTATGCATAGCTGTGTGCTGTATACCATATCTATATTCTTTACACATGTATAATTCTTTTAAGCAGGCAAGGGATTACTCCAGCTACCAGGCTCCATGTTGAAGTGATCCTGGCTCCTGCTCTGGGGTGAGGGGGAAGAAACTCAGCCACCTGGATGGCAGAGACAAAGATGAATTTCATTGCAGTGGGTTCTTAGTGTTGATGTGAGAGAGGAAAGAAAACATTTGCTGTTGCAGAGCTCCATGAAATTCCAGGGAAACCAGACAAAGTGTAGTAAAATAGAAAGCTTTAATACTTGTGCCTTTAACAGGCTGAGCAGGGAATAATGGCTACAAAGATGCTACGAGAACAGCTCCAGGATGGTTCCAGTGCTTCTTCTCAAAGTTCAGCATTTTGGCAACAATCACTTCTGTGGTAATACTGACAGGAAATACTTCATGGTGGCTAAGGCCAGGTGCATAAAATACAACAGGTACTGAAACTTAGATAAACACCAAATCTCCTTGGGTAACAACATGCAAAGACCACAACACTTCAGTGGCACTTAAATGGAGGTGCTGAGATTCTTTATGGCTCTGCAGCCCCGGGAGGTGCTGACCTGTACAAAGCTCTCCCCAGAACATCTTTCTCCCCTTGCTGAGTCAGGATCAGAGCTTGATTGTCATCTTGCCAGTGCTGAGCCCCGTGGCCCGCAGTTCCTCACTGCTCCAAGTGAAGATGGCTACTAGAAGAGGCCCAGGGCTGCTTAGTTTCCTTCACAATAAAATATGGAAGCTATTTACAGGAGAACAAACTTCCATTTTTGGTAATTAAGGTAATTAAGTAGCAGCAATTTGTTTCTTCCAAGGGTGATGGTTAAAGTAGGTGCCCTGTTTTGTGTCACCACTGCTGTGCAGATGGAGGGTACAAAATGCACTTTCTCCAGTGAACTCCACTTTTGTTCATTGCTGAAAAAAGGCAACTCTCCAAGATCCCTTCTCCCAGAAATCACAAATCCATGGAGTCAGAACCTGGCACAGCATTCTCCCCTTTCCAGGATCAACGGGAATGGATCTGAATTGTGCTGAAACAGGACCGAATGCCCAGGAATGAATTAAGAACAACCTCTGCCTGTTGTTCCAAACACTTTTGGCTCTTCACTGACCACTATTCACCCATTCTTGCAGTTTTTGTTTCCTGGTTCAGTGACCAACTCCGTGTCCTCCACAAGGTAGAGCACTGTGGAACTGATGCGCCTTTCCTAAACAGCTACATGGAAGGCATTAAAGCTGAGGAGGTGAAGAGGAGGCTGATGAGCAGGGAGTGCAGAGAAGGCCCCAGGTGAGCAGCAGGAGAGGAGATACTGAAGGAGACCTGCACCTGGGAGGCGATGAGGGCTGACAGCGGCACGTGGGATGCCAGCGTGGGGCTGTCTGAGTTGATCAGCGACTCGATCTTCTCTGCCTCCTTGTTGCAGGCTTCAATCTGGGAAAGGAAAAAAAACACATTGTTTTTTTTGCCACCTGAAAGGCCACTGCAGAATGGGGCTAGGGAGCAAAACTCAGGAAAGCAAACCTGAGTTGTTCTGAGTGTGCTGGGGAGTGTTTCCTAGAAATCACACTGGAGCCCTCATTACAGCCCTGGTGCTGTGCAAGCCCTGGGGAGCAGCAAAGGAGAGAGGAGGGAGCTGTTTGCTGGCTGTTCTGTGTGATGTGGTTTGAGTGTTGGTGGCAAAAAGCTCACAGTGAATTGGAACTAAAACTGAGGACTTTATCTTGAGTGACAAAGACTCTGCCTGGAGTCTGCAGCTGGAGTGGTGTGGAGTTTGGGCTCTGGGGCTTTTTCTGCCAAGTCAAAGCAAGAATAGAATAGAATAGAATAGAATAGAATAGAATAGGTTGGAAGAGACCTCCAAGATCATCCAGTCCAACCTATCACCCAGCCCTATCCAGTCAACCAGACCATGGCACTAAGTGCCTCATCCAGGCTTTTCCTGAACACCCCCAGGGACGGTGACTCCACCACCTCCCTGGGCAGCCCATTCCAATGCCAATCGCTCTCTCTGGGAAGAACTTCCTCCTAACTTCTGTGGGAAAGGAGGAGAAGAGGTTCCAATCATAGAATGGGTTGGGTTGGAAGGGACCTCCAGAAGCCACTCAGCTGGGACATCCTCCACCAGAGCAGGTTGTACAGAGCCCTGTCTAGCCTTATTTTGACCATCTCCACGCATGGGGCCTCAGCCACCTCCCTGGGCCACCTGATGCAGGGTTCCAGCAGCCTCCTGCTACACAGTTTGTTCCTCACAGCCACTCTCAACCTGCTCTGCTCTCATCCCAAACAACTGCCCTCAGCCTGTCCCTGCAGCCCTTTGGGCACAGTCCCTCTGCAGCCTTCCTGTAGCCCCTGCAGGCACTGGCAGCAGCTCTGAGATCTGCCTGGAGCCTTCTTTCTCCAACCTGAACACCTCCAGCTCCCTCAGCCTGTGCCCACAGCAGAGCTGCTCCAGCCCCCTGATCATCTTCAGAGCCTCCTCTGGCCCCTCTCCATCAGGTCCATGTCCTTCCTGTGTTGAGGTCCCCATAGCTGGACACAGCCCTACAGGAGAGGTCTCCCCAGAGCAGAGCAGAGGGGGAGAATTCACTCTTCCCATCTCTGTCCACACTGCTCTGGATGCAGCCCAGGCTGCCCTTGGCCTTCAGGGCTGCAAGCTCACACTGTCTGCTCATGTTCAGTTCCCCACTAGCATGATGGCAATCACAAATTTCTATCAGAAGATCTCATTTTGGACCTTCTACTGCAGGCCAGTAATCAATTTAGCACAAAGTCTCTTAAAAGGCTTTGGAAGCCACCTCTGGTGAGGGCTTAACTTGACACACAACATCTGGAGGCCCAAGGCTCTGAAAGCTGGCCAGGCAAGACTACTGAGAACATCATCTCTGACACACAAGGAGTTATGGCTCTTCTGCAGCTGTCCTCACTGGCCTTGCACAGGTTCAGCAGCACAAAGTCAAAAGGAAGCAACAGCTTCAGGCCAGGACCAAAGCTATGCACAGCCACAGCCTTGCTGCTCCTGCTCTAGGCTGTTCCTGAGGAACTGCTGCAAGAACTCTGAGCTGAACTTGCTGGTTCACCTTCAGAGTTTCTCACTGTCACCCCGGGGGGCATGTTTGCTAGCATGAAGCAGCTGCCAGGCAGCAAGCTGGGCAGCTTACTGCAGTGTTAGTTCCTGTTTAGGTCCTAACAGCATTTTGGGATCTTCCAACACTTTTTCCCATGAGATGGGAAGCTCAGCGCAGCATGGGCAGGTGTCCTTTGGTCTGCAGCTACACAAGACAAGACATCCTTTTAAAACTGCTGTGTTGAGTCAGTGAGGTGCATGCACGTGAAAATGAGGTGAAGCTCTGCTGGGTCACCAGCAGAACCTACCTGCAGTGGCTTGGGGTTCTGGTCCATGGGGACAATAAGGATCACAATCTCAGACTCTATGCTCAGGTACCCAAACACATCACACTGTGGCACTGAGACATGCAGGCGGATCTTCTCCAGGATGTCCAGCACTGTGATGGGCTTTTTGTTTGTTACCTGGGAGAAAGCAAAGACTTGTGGGGGTGGGGGTGTTCTCCAAACCGCAATCTCCTCTTCAGATTTAATTACCTGGGTGTCACACCAGACAATTCATTTCAGCCATTAAACTACTGAGTGCTGAACTCTAGTGCGAGGCTAGATGGTTCCAAACCATCATCCCAGAACATGATTCTATGACTCCAGCAAAACCCTAAAACCAACCCCGCAAAAGCATTAAAGGGAAAAACAATCTTTACTTGTGAAATGAAGCATGGGTTTGTCAGGTGTTGTTCCCAGCTGCATAGGAGCTCAAAATCATCTAAGCGGTTCTCAGTCACAGCAGCTCATGCTCCTGTGCTGGGGAACAAGATAGCTGTCTCTGTCCTGCCACCACTGGGCACAGGTGGCATTTCCAGATCACTTCCTAACGGCCAGCTCAAAGCATTGTTTCCTCCTAAAGTCCTCTCTGCTCTGCTCTCTGTAACTGACAAACAATGATTTGGTTGTAGGTGCTGAGGCTGTGTGAAAACTGCCACACCTTGAAGGCTTTTCTCCTTCCTCCAGGTCACTTCTGGATGTGTTGGACAGTAATGAAATCAGCACAAATATTTCCCTTCTGGTCAGTCTGTCCTGTTCTGTTTTGTAGCTTTAGCTGCAAGAAATCCATCCCCATCCTACTGCAGCTTTGTTCCTTTTAAGACCACTGGTGCAGACCCTTCACACATAGACCTCTTGGAGATCCAAGTGAACTACATGCATCAGGTGTGACACAGTGCTGCGTCTATGAGGTCTCTGAGGGGTTTCCTTGTCACGGCCCCAGTAAAATGTGTCTGTCTTGCTTTGCATTGTCATTCAGTGTCTATACCTGGGGTTTAGAAATAAAGGGAAGTAAAAACAGGATAAAGACTTAACCAAATCCCATCCTACCTACTGAGAAATGATTTGGTTTTAGTCTGTTAACCTTGCAGGAGAAAGCCCACAGCAGCCTAACTCTCCCAGGTGCCATTTAAGATAAGGCAAGGTAAAGCTGTTTACCCTGGCAAAGGTGTCCAGCTTCTCTTTGTCGTACAGGATCCGCAGCATCCCGGCACACAGTGGGCAGCAGGCTCCTGTGTGAATGAAAAACAGCTCGGAAAGAGAATCAAAAAGTCCTTCAAGTAAGCAGAGGCTAAAAGCTGAACATCAACTGAGAATGACCACAGCAAAGCCACTGCTCATGTTTGCTAGCAGAACTCCAACACTTCCACCATGGTTTAACGCTGAAAACACAACGCCAGAGCCACCCCTGCCAACCAGCCCACGAAAGAGACCAAACCTGTCTTTAAAACTTGAGCTTCCCTGGCTTTGCTCATCACCTGGGGTTAGTTACTGTCTCATAAAGAAAGCATTCGTGTAGCAGCACAGCTCAAAATGGCACAGCTGCAAAACTGGTCCTGCATGCCTCACAGCACTGGAAATAACACAGCAGAGCACAGCACATGTTGGAAGAGACCTCTGCAGATCATCCAGTCCCATGGTATCTTACTCTGTCTTCTATTCAACTGCCACATTTGCTCTGCTGGTAAGCCTACTTTCACAACAGTTTGACATTCCAGTGTAGGACTGGCACAGGCTGCCCAGGGAGGTGGTGAAGTCCCCAACCCTGGAGGTGTCCCAGAAACTTGTGGCCATGGCACTTGAGGACAGGGTTTGGTGGTCATGGTAGGGTTGGGCTGAGGGTTAGACTGGGTGGTCTCAGAGGGCTTTTCCAGCCCAAACAATTCCATGATTCTGTGGTGCCACAGATGAGAAATCACTCATCTGATTTCCAGTGACGTTCTGCCCTAGAACCAGTCCTTTGGGGGCAGCTGGAAGGGTCTAAAGCCTGAAGGAGCAAGGCCTTTCCACTTTGGAATTTCTCAGAGGAGTCCTGACACTGGCTTGTCCTGGCCCTAAGTAAAGATCGCCACTCCATCTTTTCTCTTGGCTGTCTCACAGACATTATGGGCTGTAAGAGACACAAGCAGGAGTCCCTGCTCCAAATGCACACACGTGGCCTGGAGGACCTCTCCCGCTGCAGCGGCCCTGCCTTGTGCTAACGTACCTGGTGCAAAGACTGGCTTGCAGCCGGCAGCAGCCAGCTGGGGGCATCTGACAAAGGCACACTCTGTGTGGAAGCCAAAGTCTGAGAGGACGCCCACGGCCTGGCAGTGCCCGGGGTAGTCCACGGCCACACGGTCGGCGTAGGCGGCACAGACGCTGCTGTAGGTCTCCCCGTTGTGCCCACACACGGGCTCCACTGCCCTGCAGAACGGCTGCAACACAGAACCTTTCCAGATCAGCCTGGCCAGAGGCTTCAGAGCCACGTTTACAGGAGGAAAGCCAAAGGTAAGGGGAGTTTGCTGCGTATACTGTCAGACACTCCAAAGCCTGAGAGATGTGCAAGGAGACAAGCTGTGGGACAGCTCCTTGTGACCCACTTGTACAGCAGAGAAACATCTGACACAGCTCTGACTGTAACTGTGAGAGGGTTTTCTAGACAAGCTCAAATGATGATCTGTTTAGAGGAGTACTTTCAGCGACAGCATTTTGCAAGCCATAAATCCCAGAGCAGAGAACAAAGGCTTGATACCCCGTGCTGGAACCACTTCCTACCTGGCATGGTCCACGGTAGGCTAAACTCTTCCCTTTTTGGTACAAAGTGCACAGGTTGGCATGTTCCACATTGTCTGTGTCACAGGCAGGCTCTCGTGTCTGCTCACAGTTCAGCTGCCTGGGCACACATTCGTGCTGGCTACATTCAAACTTCCCAAAGCTAGTCAAGCAAACTTGTTTCTTTGGTACACACCTGCACAAACCAGCAATAATTCTGTATCAGGCCACAGGATATTTATCCTTCAATCTCACAATAATCAGGGCAAACATTTCCAGTGAAATCTCCAGGGCTGTAGAGCTAACCATGGTTCAGCAGAGCTGCAGGAACATTCTGAACAGCCCAGTCCAGGTCTCACCACAGCCCTGCAACTAGCCCACACCATGCACAGCCAATGCACCTGGACACAGCTGCAGTTTCCAAGAGAATTCATCTCTAGCCAAATATTTTCCAATGGATCAACTTCTTACCTACTCCCAAGCTTCACTTTTTAAGTGCCCACTGGAGGAAAACTAGAGTGTGCTAGTTTGAGCCTAGCTAGCATGTTTTGGTGAGAAGAACTAGATGATAGGCTGTAAAATGAAAACAATGGTGAGGTCTACTTCGCTCAGTCTTGCTGAGATGTATACAAAAGAAGAAAGGCAAAACAAAGATTAGGGCATTTTGCTTCTTCTCCTAGCTGGGGAACTTTGCCTGCTGGGGAGAGCTCGTGGCTGCTGGCTGGACTCCATCTTGCCTTCTAACCTCACCCTTCCTTTGCTTGGCTGCTTCACCTTGCTTTTTAACCCTTTTGGCCAAACCTCCATTCTTCCTTGGGACTGGGGTAAGGTTGAGAGGGGTAGGGGGAAGGTGAGGGGTGGTTGAGAGCCCCTCCTGGGGACTCAGGTTTCTGGGAGGGGAATTGTGTTTGTATTACCTTTTTTTACCTTGTATATTTCTGTCTATAACTGTATATACTGTAAATATCTGCTTGTAAATTGTGCTAGCTGTAAATATAAGCTTCATTCAAATTTCCAGAGCCGACTGAGTCTAGTCTGGGTGATTCCTAAAAGTGTGGGGGGCGGGGGACACCCAAACCATCACATAGAGGAAGCGTGAAAACAGTAAACTGCAAGAGAACAAGGTGATGTGGCAGAGGTCTGGGCTCGCCCTTCCTGGAGAAGGCAGTGGAAACAAGATGTGCCAGTTACAGACATCTACCTGGGTTCAGCACATTGTGTCACTCTCAGCCCTGGGGTGGCTGCAGATAAATGCAAACAAATGCAAAAATGCATTAACACAGGTTCCTTTTTATGGCAGAGTCCCTCTGTACTATGGAAGACTCAGGAATTCTGAGATCTAACAACTTCACAGGTGGCATCTCAGCTCTGGAGCAGACTCTGTTTCAGAGACATGCTGCAGTGAGCACATGGAGGTCACCCTGTGTTACCAAACTGGCCCAGAAGCATGTGTTGTGTGCAGTCCTTCCTGGCGAGTGAAGGTCCTAAGCACAGGGGTCGCTCTGCGGAACCTCTCCATACTTTCCAGATTGCAAATGGAGAAGGTAAAAAGTATATCTCACCACGCAGAGCTGAACTGACAATTCTCAATGCCATATGCAGTGTCTGCTCTGCAGTTTGCTGCTCAAAGGCACTTAAAGGGCAAAATCAATTTGCTGTAACCAGCTCTCACGAAAGCATCACACAGCTTCTGACAGCAGCTTTCCTTCAAAAGCAGGCAGGACAGATTCAGAGGCTGCTGTGCTGAACAGCACCGGGGAGACTGGAGAGGCCAGCATCACGAGCCACAGACCCTGCTTTGTCTAAGCAAGGTCAGGCTCCCTGTTCCCCTGGCACCAGTACCTTCAGAGTTGTGTTGGAACAGTTGTGTCTGCACAGATTTTGCTTTTCCTGACACTGAAAGCTGTAAGAGTGGATTGGAAGAGCATTGTCCCAGTACTGTCACCAGAAACTAGGACGGTAAGGGACCACACAACCTAGACCAGCATCTTGCTCACGTCTTGTTGCAGCAGCCTGCCTGGGCAATGAGCTACCGACAAAGCTTCTGAGCCTGTGCAGTGGAATGTGGTCTCCATGGGTACACAGGTGCCTACACCATGGGAAGGGAGCTGCATGGCACTGGGAGCACCAAGCCACTCCCGTTGCCTGCTGAGAGTCACAAAGATTGATGTGGCCACTGTCTGTGCATCCTACTGGAAAGAATCCTGTGAGTGCTGTCCCACAGGGACCGATGGCCCAGGCTGATGAGGAAACCATGAACCCTAGGTGAACTTTGCTCACCATAATGTCATTGCAATATGAAAACAACTCCTGGGCAAGAGCTACCTGCCTCCAGGACAGGCCTCCCTGGGCACGTGTGGAAGCCTCACTAGTGAGAGGCTGAGAGAGGGGGACGCTGGCCATGGGCAGTACAGAAGAGGCCTCTTAGCAAGGTAACTTTGAAAGCTTTCCCCACCAGGACCAAGAGGATCAGCACCAGTGAGACTGACCTGGGACCGGAGAGACGTCTTTGGACCTTTGTGCTGGTGCCAACTACCAGCCTCTTTTCCTCTCTTGACTTTTCTCCTTTTTCCCCTCACCCTTCCCTACCTATTGCACACCGTTTCAGGGGCAAACAATGAAGTTTTACAGATGATTGAAGCAAACCCCCTGGCACGGTCGCCTGAGTGTTTCGCACTTCGAGGTCACAGCAGGCAAACTAGGAGCCCCCCGAGTGGGCAGTGACAAAATCCCAGAGATTTTTCCAGACAGTTTTCAGAAAATACTGACCTAGTTCCAAGAGACTCCCAGAGGGATCAGTGCTTGCCTGCTCTGCAGACAAACAGCAGGGATTACTGACTCACTAAGCAAGACTGAGTCCACAGCTTGAATTCAGGCAAGGGGCTTTTTTAAGCAACTAGACGCAGGTGTGAACCCAAGTAGTAAAATGACACTTGTGGCCATATCAGCAAAAGCTGTGTCTCTTTCACTGCTAGAGCTGAGAGCTGCGTGATGAAGTGAAACGATCTGGCACTACACAACTGGGACCAAGAACTGGCAGTTGCTAACCATAAGAAATAAAAAGCGGCTGGTTTTCAGCAGCAGCTGTTTTTGCTGGTGCTCCCCAGAAGCAGGTCACTACAGCACAGACCACATCCAACAAATGGCTAAAACTGCTTTACAAGCAGATGATGCCAAGGAAAGGCTGTTCTCACCTCTGATTTTTATTGCAGGGGCTGGGGTTACAGGGATCCTTGGACATACATGATCCAAACTCAAAGTGGTTGTCCTGCAGCCCAACACAACGAGCTATGCAGGCGCTCGGGTAGGTGCGTCCGTTCTGACCACACACGGGCACAAACTGGTCTACGCAGTTACACGGCAAACCTGGGAAAACAACGGGCAGAGGAGGAACCATGAGCAGCTGCCTTGTGTGGCAGCGCACAGAGGGGCACTAAGACAGCCTTGCCGCCCAGCAAGGGCAGAGATGTGCTCTACGTTCAGGCACTCCCACAATTCTGTGATGCTGGAGCACGTCCACACTCTCCAGTAGCAAGAAAGGAAGTTTGTGTCCTTCTTTTCTGCTGATTCTCCTCAGCTTCCCCCATTTTCACGCCAAGCTCCATAACTCTTGCCTCAGTGGCTCTAACTTGGGTTTACCTACTTTTACCTACTACCTGAGGATTTATTTTTCAGCACTGCTTTTTGGGTTGTGTTTGCTCTGAAGGGCAAGTTGGCCATGAGAAGCAGTTAGAAGAACACATCAGGTACTTTCCATCACAAAGCTGCTCCTCGCTCTAAGAGCGCTGAGGCTGCAGCTTGCAGAGCCTGGGGAGCTACCTGTGAACTTGCGGCGCTCATCGTCAGAGCTGTGCTCCGTCAGGCACTGGCGTGTGGAGCAGATTAGGTCTCCAGCAAAGCAGGAGCAGACGTTGCAGTCTATGGTAAAGGAGGTGCCATGGCCTTGGAAGGAATGAAGTAAAAGCATGTCACACACACAGAATCATACATAGAACTTTAGAGGCTGGAAGGGACCCCCAGGGATCAAGTCCAACCCCTCTGCCCAGCAGGATCACCCAGGGTAGTTCACATAGGAAAGCATCCAGGCGGGTTTGGAAAGTCTCCAGAGAAAGAGACTCCACAACCTCTCTGGGCAGCCTGCTCCAGGGCTCTGTTACCCTCACTGTAAAGAAGTTTCTCCTCATGCTGAGGTGAAACCTCTGTTGCAGTTTATACCCATTGCTCCTTGGCTTATTGCTGTGCACCACCCAAAAGGGCTTGGCCCCCTCCACTTGACATCCATGCCTCAGATACTGATAGACATTGATCAGAGCTCCTGTCAGCCTTCTCTTCTCCAGACTAAGCAGCCCCAGGTTTCTCAGTCTCTCTCCATAGGGGACACGCTCAAGTCCCCCATTCATCCTCATGCCTCTCTGTTGGACTCTCTCCTGCGGGAGTCAGGCTGCCAGGGGAGGCTGAGAATCGATCGGGGTACTGATGAGTCAACTTGGTTAGCTGCCAGCAGTGCAATGCGCAGTACAGTGCAGCTTTATTCCAGAAGTGCAACAGCTTATAAACCCCTTTAGAAGAGGTGTGCACAACTAGCTGAGGTTGGCACAAGTGGAAGGTACAGATTGGTTCAGAGTTATGTGCAAAAGTACCGATAGGTCAAAACAATCCCTGGTGCCCACCCCTGCGGAATGGCAAGCTCAGCCCCCTGCAGGTGTGCGTGGGGTGCTCACCGTTTACAGCTTCGTGTCCTGGGCCCCAGACAGCCCAAGGACAGTTAGCAGCACGAGCCCTGTTGTTTACCAGCTCATGCTGCTTAGGGAGAGAATTCACCCACACTCTCCAGCAGGTGAGAGTGGCCTACTGGCCACACTTTTCCTGATGCCCCCCAGGATGCCATTGGCTCTCTTTGCCACAAGGGCACATTGCTGGCCCATGCAGAACTTGCTGCCCACCAGCACTCCAACGTCTTTCTCCACAGAGCTGCTTTCCAGCAGGGCAGCCCCAGCCTGTACAGGTGCCTGCTGCTATTCGTCCCCAGATGCAGAACCCTGCACTTGACTTCACTTCCTTAGTGCACATCCGCCAGAAGAGGACATACCCACACGTAAGACACAAATGGGACATTTCCATTAGTGGTAGCTCCTGGGAATTCCCTTACTCAGGCTTTGTTTTCCTCATTGCAATGTCTATCTCTTTCTAGATTTGAAGTTTTGAGCAGCAAAGTCTCTTCCCATCTGTTTCTGATAATTAAAGAAGGAAGCAAGCACTTTCTCCTTTCAAAGCTGTTCTAACTTCTATTTTATTTCCGGCTTTTTTCCTTTTTTTTTCCCCAGAACAATTTAAACCCACAAAAAGGAAGAAACACTCAGAAAACAGAAGAAGTGGGAGACAAATTTTGGCTAGCAAGCTCCGTATCTTTATAAAGGCAGAGCTTCTGAAAAGATACATTCTTCTGAAGTAATTTTACACAACACTGCCCAACTGTCAGCCACAGCCTCAGACTGAATGCAGGACTCCTGCAGAGCTCAGAGGATGCCTCTGCAGGGCCCAAAGAAATTAGTATGGTTTGCTTCATCCCTGCCTCCTCTCAGAACCTTCTCCCTCTTCAATCCCCAGAGCTTGCACTTCGGTTGAAGAATGGTGTCCTAACAACACATCTCATGCAGGATTCCACTGACTGAGGCACGCAGAGTTCAGGATTTAAGTAGCAGAAGCCTCAGGCAGGAGTGAAACCAAAGAAGTGCTGTGTACAGGGATGAAACACTGAAGTTTGTGTTTGCTGACAAACTCTGCATTCAGGTCCTCTGGGGGTGCCACTGTGTCACCTCCCAGTTCATCACTGAAGAAGCAGCTGGGGTATGAAGATAGAATTATTCTTCTCACACTTACTTTTTCTTTGTCCTCCAACAATGCAAGACTTTTGGAGGTCAACACACCTCATTTCCACACAGTTTTCCAGCAATCCACTGTGTCCACAGGTACAAATCTTGTAGCAACCCACATCGCCAGCTGAGGATGGAACCTGAATAAGTGTACCCTGGCGGACAATAAAATCTGAGGCCTCTCCCAGTTTGCAACCTGCACAAAGGACAAATTTTGGCTCTTAGTGCACACTTTGGAAAGTGCCACTACCAAAGGAACTGCCACTCCTTCACCTGAGGAAGAGCTCAGGTGCTCCTAAAGCAGCCTTGCCCTTGCCTTTTGGACAAATCTGCTCATTTCCCAGAGGCAGCAAGAGGCAGCTACAGCAGACACCTGTGTGGGTCAATGTTCTGAAGCAGCTGTAGGAACCCACCCTTACCTGGCACACACAGGTATGGAAGGCACAGTTCTCCTGTCTGACATCCTTTCCTGTTGACTTCACACAGCTGGTTAGCTGCACATGGGTTTGGGTTACATGGATGTGTCACATCCTCCACGATGCTCCCTAAAGAGCTCGGGCCTGGGAACAGAAAAGACAGCACCTGCACTGACTGGTGTCAGCGTTGCTCTGACCGAGCCAGATGGCACTTCCTGCATCCAGGAAAATCACAGGTTTGACAACCCTGTGAAGCACTTTGCATTTCTTTGAATGGTACCCGTGAGAGCTCAACATGACAAAGTAGCTAACTTCAAAAGCTTAGTCCTTAATCCTGGAAAAAAAGAACCAGCTGATTCTTCACAGGCAAAATCTGCTTCCTCTGTCCTGCTTCCCCAGAGACCTCCTCAAAGATGCAAACTGGCAACGACCAGCAGCACTGGCAATGACCTGCAAACTGGCAATGACCAGCAGCACTGGCAATGACTAACAGCCCTGGCAATGACCTGCAAACTGGCAACGACCAGCAAACTGGCAATGACCAACAGCACTGACAATGACCTGCAAACAATCTGG
Source organism: Tricholaema leucomelas (assembly GCA_013400475.1). Taxonomy (NCBI): domain Eukaryota; kingdom Metazoa; phylum Chordata; class Aves; order Piciformes; family Lybiidae; genus Tricholaema lacrymosa; species Tricholaema leucomelas. The sequence goes on along the minus strand of WAAF01001965.1, from coordinate 131,396 downwards.
CAATGACCAGCAGCATCCAAGAGAAGTCCCACAGTGGCTTGAAACATATTTGATGTTTAAGCAGGGCTGCTGTCTTGGATAAACTTTGCTTTTGCTCTCCCTTTGACTCACTGGCAACCTTCTTCTGTTGCAAGAGTAAGGGAGGACAGCCAGGAAAAGCAGCAGCTAACTGGAAAGGTGCACCCAAAGCTTCAATGCACTGTCTCTCTGGGAACAACTGTTTTGCAGAGGCAAGCCTTCAGTGGCAGCTCTTAGTGACCAAATTTTACTGTTTTCAGTTTCCAGGATTCTGAAACAGAAATACCAACATTTAATCTGGAAAAAGGGTCTAGACCAGGTCAAACCTATAAAGCAAGAGAAGGTTTGAACCCCACAGTGAGAAATAAGCAATGGGAAGTAGTAAGTAGTCCTGGAAGTTATGAACAGCAGTGATAAGCATGCAAAGCCCCTTGGCTGCTAATTCTGTTGCACAGGTGTGCTGGCACTTACTCAGGTACGTATCCAAGGGGATGCAGCTCTCCAAGTCATCTGTTGGCGACAGGAGCTCACAAATGCTTTCAGCTGAGTGGCTTTCAGGGAATTTATTATGATCTCCACATTTCCTCAGTATTTCCACACAATCTGATCTTAAGATCAAATAAACAGAACTTCATGAGCAGTATTTGGAGGAAAAAGGTCTCGTACAAAGGAGATGTCTCCCCACATTCTTCACTTCCCCAAAGCCAGGACTTCCTCTTTCTGGCTCACAACAGTCTGTTGGTACACACAACACCCCTGCGTGCTACGTGCTCCATACGGGGCAGGCGCACATCTCTGGCACCAGGACAGGGCCTGTAGCACCAGGACAGGGCCTGCTGCATACACTGCTCCTCCTCTGGGCACGGTGATCTCCGTTTCCCATGGCATCACATCCAGCTGCCTTTCAAGCCCACGCACTTCCTGGACTTACGAATGTCTGCTGAGGGCTGAACTCCATCTGACTCCCTCTGCTATGAACTGGCCTCTTTTCTACACCATCACCCACTTGCAAATTTTACGTTCTTTTTAAACAAGCTTCTTTTTCTCCAGATCTTTCTGTCTGTTGCCAATGATCAGCAGGTCCCGAAACCAAAGAGTAGGGAAGGTTTTCTATGAACAAAAGTGCCAAAATACTTACTTGCAGATAATGCTTCCTCTAGATTTGCTGTGGCAAGGTTTAATCTGCAGGGAGCAGGCAATTGCCTTCCACATTTCTGGCTGGCATTTCTTAATGTCAAGCACAGGAATGTTTATAAATGGCATCTTAATACTCCCTTTTTCCCAGAGCTTCATGTCATTCATGGCCCCCTGGTCTGACTGAGTGTTGCAGCTCCTAAAAAGCTCTGTTGGTCTGAAAAGAAGAAGTGAAGCTATGGCACCTCTACGAGAGACCACCACATACCTGACACTTCACACCACAGGGGTTCCACAACCCTGACGTGGCTCGCCTTCTGTGCTAGAAGCACAAATCAAACGCACACACAATTGAGTGAGATCAAAATCAAGCTGAATTCTGTCTTTAAGGACAATAAGCTCTCTAAGGTTGAAACTACCTTCTCACTTCTACCTACTGGATCGGAGGTCACTTAGACGTTTCTTACCAGAAGGAAGTCCATTTAAAAGCAAATGTCTTGAACAAGCTGAGCATCTTTAGAATAGAACAGAATCAACCAGGCTGGAAGAGATTTCCAAGATCATCCAGTCCAACCTAGCACCCAGCCCTATCCAGTCAACCAGACCATGGCACTAAGTGCCTCATCCAGGCTTTTCCTGAACACCCCCAGGGACGGTGACTCCACCACCTCCCTGGGCAGCCCATTCCAATGCCAATCACTCTCTCTGGCAAGAACTTCCTCCTAACATCCAGCCTATACTTCCCCCGGCACAACTTGAGGCTGTGTCCCCTTGCTCTGTTGCTGAGTGCCTGGCAGAAGAGACCAACCCCACCTGGCTACAGCCTCCCTTCAGGTAGTTGTAGACAGCAATGAGGTCTGCCCTGAGCCTCCTCTTCTCCAGGCTAAACAACCCCAGCTCCCTCAGCCTCTCCTCATAGGGTTTGTGTTCCAGGCCCCTCACCAGC
>WAAF01001965.1:0-128667 GCA_013400475.1 Tricholaema leucomelas | reverse complement strand
CTCCTCCTTTTGACCCTTCTTGTGGATGGCATCACATTGGCAGCTTCCAGTCTTCGGGGACCTCTCCAGTGAGCCAGGACTGTTGATAAATGATGGAGAGTGGCTTGGCCAGCTCATCTGCCAGCTCTCTCAGCACCCTAGGATGAATCCCATCTGTCCCCATGGACTTACGAGGATCCAAGTGGCTCAGCAGGTCCCTTACCTCCTCCTCATGGATGAGAGGGGGACTGTACTGGTCCCTGGCTCCAGCTGCCAGCTCAGGAGGCCAGTTGTCCTGGAGACAACCTGTCCCACTATTGAAGACTGAGGCAAAGAAGGTGTTAAGCACCTCTGCCTTTTCCTCATCCTTTGTCACTATGTTCCCCTCTCTATCTAATAAGGACTGGAGGTTGTCCTGTACAGATGTTTGTTGGTGCATCACTAAAGCAAGCTGGTCTACTGTTGGTATTTGTGCAGGCTGTGTTTGTCACACAAGTAACACTCATGCTGCTGTGCACTGTTTCAAGGGACAGCTCTAACAGCTCACAAAATTTTGAATGTTTTCATGAAACTCCAACTATTTAATCTGTAACACTGCCATTACTGATTCAGATACTGTTTAAATCATGCATTTTGCCCTCAGAGTATAAAACTACAGAAACAGCCCTGAAAGAAAAGGGGGTTTAAAAAGGGTAACATGCACATTCAACAAGCATTTAACCTTATGCATAATACACAGTGAGCCAGCCATCAGGGCTCACTTGTCTGTGCAGCCAGACAGAGTACTGGACAGGCTGCTGATGGATGCTGACACTTCACAAGCTCATGTTAGCTTGTGCTCTTCTAAGTTTGGTTATATCTCCTGTTAAACACACTTCCAAAAGTTCACTCCAAAACAAACCTACGGTTACAGTTCCCAAATATCTGCAGAAAGACAGCTCCATGCAATCTCAAAACAAGCCTGACACACATTTCACTTTATCTTTTACATCAAAGCACAGGAATTCCTTTACAAAATATTCAGTGTCTCTCTCCTACCTGTTATTAAAATTAGTGCAGTAAGTAAGATTTCTACAGCCCAGCTGACAAGGTTCTCGTACATCTGCTAAACAGGTCAACATGGAAACTTCAACTGCATTATACTCACAGAAGCGATCAAACTCTTGCCAGCTCTGTGAATTGCCCCAGCTCGTGCTATAAAGCTTAGTGCAGAGCTCTCTGAAAAACAACGACAGGCAGAGGAAGCAGAATTAGGAGAAGAGCAGTGGTTCAGACAGGGAGGAGCCTGCTGTTTCTCTGCTGTTGGTTCACAAAGCCTACATCAACTACGGGCCGTTGGGTTGGTGCCCATCGAGCCTGCAGGAGTATCCCTAGGTGGGGCTCGAAGCAAAGAGCTTCATGCTGCTGTTTTCCCAGCTTTGCCTAAGAATGCTGGCATGTCTTTAGGCCAGCAAGTCTGGAAGACTTCAGGGTACAAAACTGCAACATCCAGCAAAGGTGTAACAGCTGGAAACCTGGACTGAGGATGCTAAGGGGGTAACTATCCCAGCTGATTTTACCTGTAAGAAATGTAGGTTAGCACGATCATGAACAATGTCTAACCCTCTCCTTCAGCGCCAAATCACAGAATCACAGAATGTCAGGGGCTGCAAGGGACCTCCAAAGCTCATCCAGTCCAAACCCCTGCCACAGCAGGATCTCCTGTACCAGATCACACAGGAACACATCCAGGTGGGTTTGGAATATCTCCAGAGAGGAGAGGTGATACACCCTCTTTTTTTTCTCTTTAATGCCTTCAGGAGCTCCTTGCCCATCCAGCCTGGCTGCCTCCCTCGACGGCTCATCTTCCGGCACGTCGCACAGCCTGCTCCTGCGCCTTCAGGAGTTCCTTCTTGAAGCAAGTCCTGCCTTCCTGGACTCCTTTGTTTTTAAGGGCTTTTTCCCAAGGAACTTTCCGAGTTAGTTCCTTAAATAGGGTCCCTTCCAACCTGAGCCATTCTGCAATTCTCCGATCAGTGCTGGGCAGGATGTGAGCCTCATCTGATCACCCAGACCTGTGTTTTTCCTAGTAGTTCACAGAGCTCTGGATAAGATGCACACAATATGTGACATGAGACCAATTCTGAAGCATTCTGACATCTGGAAATGAGAGCAGAGAGCTACTGACCTACACATGGAGGAATTTGCTTTAGAACAGCAATGGAGCTTAGCCCCATCGAGGCCTGTAGAGGGTGGAGGGTGCACAGTAACTCCTGGGTGAACGGACCGTGAGCTCTCCAGGAAGCACTGCCAGAGCGGGTCCTGGGGCAGAGGCATGGTTTTACAGCCTTCTATCAGCCCATCCACGATTTCAAGCTCGGTTTTCATGGACATGAGAATTCTTTTACAAGCAGTCTGACAGGCATAGTCTTCTGCTCTATCACAGCAATACAAACCTGCAAAAGCATTAAAACCATTATGCACAAAGCAACCACCAAGATGCACGACACAACAGCCCAACAGCCCTCAGGGAAAAAGTGCCACGAGGAAGCTTCCTTCCCTCCCCAAGATCTCAGCTAACAGCAACTAATACATAATGCACCTGCAAACAAAAGTTACCATTACAGAAATGCTTAGAAGGACAACACAGAATCGAGCAATACCATTTATACAGTAGTATAATAATCTAACACACAATAATGTACTATAGTGGGAGGTGAGACTGGGTGACCTTCAGAGATCCCTTCCAACCCAAACCATTCTATGATTCTATAACAGCCATCAGTCAGTGAGACGGACATGCAAGGAGAGGAAATAAAACCACTTTTAAACCTCTACAACGCCACTTTCTGTAGTAGTCTTTGAACTGACCACAGAAACCTTTTGTTGTCACTTTTGTATTTCCAAGTTTTTCTAGATCATGCCTTTATTTTCAACCAAGATTGGGCCGGATGCAACTTGAGGTCACTTCCAGCCTGGTATCCTATGATAACATCCCATGGCCCAACACACAGGAAGAAAACAGCACACACTGAGGTGTTCTATCTACAAGTGCACACAACCCTCAAGCATGTGCAGTGTTTTCTGCAGCTGTCAGCACAGGGGGGCTGTTTTATACTCACTGTCTGTAGGGTTTCTCATTGGGTAGGACTGTGTGTAGTTGTTCACACAGTGTATGAGCTGGGGGCTGATGGATGCACAGTAGTTCTCAACTGCTTTGATCTGCGAGGGGCCAGGAGAGGAGTCTGTGCGGAAGATGGCCTGGCAGTACTCACGGCAGTTTGTGTGGTGCCCTGCATAGCTGCAGCAGACTGAGCCCACTGTGGAAACAGAGAGCAGAGAGGCTGTTGGCTCCTGCACACAGGCATGCCAAGATGAGCACAGTGTGCCACACAAAGCGGTTCTCATGGCATTAGTCACAAAGAGAAGAAGCTATTCTGCGCTCCGTCAGAAGAACCTGTCTGTGGCATGGCAGGGAACATCTGTGACCAGCCAACTGCATCTGACTAGTTGGCTGGAGAACACGTCCCTAACCCAGCCTGAACTCAAGCTCCAGGCACCAGCAAGCCAACTGAATCTTGTCTGCAGCTATTCTCTTCCTAAGGTAACCAGACTGGTCCTGTAACTGAATTATTAGACAACTATTAATAAAGTACAAATAAATACGAGAGGAATTGTTAGACAGGTATGAACAGTGCACTAATAAATACCAGAGGAGTTAACAGGCCACAGTGTGCAAACAACTCTGGGAGATTGATTAGATAAATAGAAATGGTGCACTAATAAATACCAGAGGAGTTAACAGGCCACAGCGTGCAAGTAACTATGACAGAATGATTAGGTAAATAGGAATGGTGCACTAATAAATACCAGAGGAGTTATCAGACAAATACGAATAGTGTGCAAATGAAACTCATTAAATCCCCCAGACAGCTGGCATGACCACTGACCCACTTCTGATCTGTTAAATATACTTTGGCTAGAATCAGTTATGAGACACTGGTTTAATTTCGTATAGACAGACACCGGCAAGAAAACATTTGCATGGTGCAAGACTTCTGGATTTAATTTTTTTACTTAACACCTCTCAAACAAAAAAAGCAGAAGGAAAAACTGAGCTTGTAAGCAATCATGAAAACAGGACAGAAAAAGGAATTGTACCCCAATTAAAACCTGGTACCACTTAGATGAGCAGCCCAAAGCCTCATCATTTGAGCAGGAAACCGTATGCATGGTTTGTCTCCCTAGGGAACCGACTCCAGGTGATTTCTATGCGTGCACACCCACAGAATTCCCTACGTTTTAGAGAAAAGGAGGATAGAATGATGCAAAAGAAAAACAATCTGTTCGTTGTATACTTACTTTCGTTTCTGTTAATACAACTAAAGAGAGCATTCTGAAATCAAAACAAGAACAGTGTTACAAGGCAGAAAGCGACAGAGAAACACTTCAGCGTTCACTCATTCTTCACAACCACCTCATAAATCCAGCTTGGCTGTTACTTGCTCCTAGCAGATTGGATCACTGCACCAAAGTACTGAGAGTAGGAAACTGAAGGCCAGAGGTCGCCTTAGATCTGTGTGCACCTCTAGCAAAACAGATAAATACTCAAGCAGGCAAACAGCAAAGCCCTCCCCGGGCCAGCAGTCGCAGTAACAGGGTCTCCCAAAACGCCTTTTTTGTTCTTTTTCCCCCTGACACTACACCAAACCCAGCATGCTGCAGAGATGCAAAAGGCAAGTCTTAACAACTAACTCAAGCAGAAGACACCTCTGAAGTCAAAGCATGCCACGGGGTGCCTCAGAAGGTGCGGCTGGGGCGTACACAGCACGTTAAGTGACAGAAGGAGGGAAAGGCACACCCTGCTGCGCTGCTCCAGACCGCTCACCCACAGTGCCATCGAAGACTCACCCACCAGTCCGAGTTGTGAGGCACCTGTAAAGCTCACCAATCTACAGCCCCTGCAGTCAGCAGGGACATCCCAACTCGAGCAGGCTGCTCAGAGCCCCAAGCGACCTGCCCTGCAATGGTGCCAGGGATGGGGCACCGTAGTAGTTTAAAGCTAACCCTCTGTTTTGGCTCTGAATTGTAAACAGGAGACAGGAAAACCCCAAAGACGCTGAACAGAAAAACAGTAGTGAAAAGGTGACTAAAAGAGGGCACCGGATGCAGAAGAAAGCAGCCGAAGTCTGCAGCACTGCTCCGGCCTGCTGGCCAGCATGCAGCCCGCGGTGCAAGCCGTCCTCCCTGCGCGCTGCGGCGGCTGGCTGTCCCCGCGCACGGCTGGCTGCCCCCACGCACGGCTGGCTGCCCCCGCGCACGGCTCTGCAGTCCCTGCGCACGGCTGGGCTGCCCCCGCGCACGGCTCGGCAGTCCCCGCGCACGGCTCGGCTGCCCCCGCGCACGGCTCGGCTGCCCCCGCGCACGGCTCGGCTGTCCCTGGCTGAGCAGGCAGCCGCAGCCGCAGCGGGGCCTGCTTTCTCCTTGTCCAGGGGCGCAGGTTGAGGGGATCCGTTGGCATTACTGCCGAATTGTGAGTAGCTGTGACTGTGTGTAAATCTATTCTGTACACATTCGTTGTGTTTTATGCTCTGAGATTGTGGCTTTGCTATAAACGCAGATTCATTCTGCTTCCACACTTTCTGAGCTAGTCTGGTGGTTTTATTTTGGGGGTAATCTCAATCCCATCACAGGCATCTATCACCCCTCTGGGTAACCTGGGTCAGGCTCTCGCCACTCTAAGTGTAACAAATCTCTTCCTTCTCTCCAGTCTGATTTTCCCTCTTTGAACCCAAACAGTCCCTCCTTGTCCTGTCACAACAGGCCCTGCTCAAAAGTGTATCCTTTAAGCACTTCAAGGCCACCAGAAGGCTGGACAAGCCCAACGCTCTCAGCCTGGCCTCACAGCAGAGGCTTCCAGCCCTGCCAGTGCTGCTGTGGCCTCCTCTCCACTCCAGCAGGACCTGCCTGTGCTGAGGACTCCAGAGCTGGATGCAGTACTCCAGGTGAGGTCACAGCAGAGCAGAGCAGAGGGGCAAAATCTCCTCCACCAAGACTACTGGACACCTGAAAACCTGACCCACAGCCAGCAGACCTCAAAGAGCCTCCAGTTCTTTCTCCAGAGTGCTGCTCACCGAGCAGATGCATTCCAACAGAGAATTCTACAACCCTACTTCCCTGTTTGGAATAGCACCCAGACAAAAATCTGATTCTTAAGAGCAAACGCATCGCAATGGGGGCTGGCTCTCTGTGTGAATTAGCACTCAGAGCAAGCAGCCTGCCTGCACAGCCAGCTCTGATGAAAATGTATAGAGCCAAGGAGTTTACTGTACTAAGAGATGGCAGATTCACACTGTAACTTACATCTGAAAAGCCTCAGCCTCTGACGTGTCAGTTTGAATCCTGCCACTAAGCATTTTATTCTGTGCTGCAACTTCCAATGTTTCAATAATGAACTGCAGCCTCGCAGTTGCTCACTGTGCCATGTAAACCACAGTGCCAGAACACTGTCTTCTAGCCTCCCAGCTATGCCAGGTGGTTTTGGACAGTGAAATATGGTATCGGTCAAACACAAGATTTAAAGGGGACAATACTGTAGTCAGCATCATCTCTTCCTTCTCTGTGCAGCCAGAGATTAATGTAAGCTGCAGGCAAACCACAGAACATGGCACTGTGAGAACAGCCTCAGGAGAGCAAACCTAAAAGGTGAGCTCCTTTCCCATGCACACCAGCTGCTTGTCATTTCAGTGTCCATACAGGTGCAGATGTAGCTGTCTGCAGCTACACAGAGAGGAGAGGATCTTAAAACAGTCATGGAATCACAGAATCATTCAGGGTTGGAAGGGACCACAAGGAGCAGCCAGTTCCAGCCCCCCTGCCATGTCCAGGGACACCCTACCCTAGAGCAGGCTGCACACAGCCTCAGCCAGACTGGCCTGAAACACCTCCAGCCATGGGGCCTCAACCACCTCCCTGGGCAACCCCTGCCAGCCTCTCACCACTCTCATGCTCAACAGCTTCCTCCTCACCTCCAGCCTGACTCTCCCCACCTCCAGCTTTGCTCCATTCCTTCCAGTCCTGGCACTCCCTGACAGCCTAAAAAGTCCCTCCCCATCTTTTTTGTAGCCCACTTCAGATCCTGCAAGGCCACAAGAAGGCCATCTGGGAGCCTCCTCTTCTCCAGCCTGCACAGCCCCAACTCTTTGAGTCTGTGCTCACAGCAGAGCTGCTGCAAGCCCTCTGAGCATCCTCATGGCCCTGCTCTGGACATGCTCCAGCATCTCCACATCCCTCTTGTCTCAGGGGCTCTAGAACTGGATGCAGTACTCCAGGTGGGGTCTCACCAGAGCAGAGTAGAGGGGGAGAATCACCTCCCTTGCCCTGCTGGCATAATAGGTGTGTGGTCACCTGCTGGTAAATACAGCTGCTAGCAGCCTTAGACCAAAGGTCTGACCTGGGTAACTGACCATCACCTCATCACAGAACACAAGGCTGAAGCCCATCTCTAGTGAAGCACCACTCACATTGCAGAATCAACATTTTTCCTGCTCACTCAGTCTTGCTTCTGAACTCACTGGTGAACAGCAGAAGAGAAAGGCAGCAAACAGAGAAAAACAGAGGTACAGGCAAGGAAAATCAGAAGAAACCAAAAGCCACCAAGGAAAAGAGCAGAAAGGGATGTTCTCTCTAAAAGAGGAACTAAGCCATCCAGGCCTATGAAAATGAGGGAAAAAAGGCAATAGTGTGTGCACACAGAGCCCAACAGTCTGCATTCAGCTTGTGTTAAAATACGAAGTGAATCAATACTAAAATTGATATAACTGTACTTGTGCATTAATCTCATCTGTCAGGTTTCTCCTTTCCTAAAAGCCAGCGCTGTTGAGGCTGGCGATCCAAGCCAGCGAGACTGGAAGCGGCAGGCAGACACAGGGAACATAACCATGTCAGAGACCTTTTGGGGTTATGGGAACTGAGAACAGCAATGGAAGTTGCTCCAGCAGAAAATGTGGTCCAGTTTCCTCACCAGAAGCTCCCTGAAACAAGATTTCAGCCAGTACTGCAGGACCTAACTGGTTTCGCTCTTTTTGGAGCTCATCAGCTGCAGGTAACGGCCCAAAGCCCCAGATGCCTGCCCACAGAGAGCAGACACCTTGCCAAGGCATTGTGAGGCATGCCTTCATGCTCTAAGCACATGGCTTGTCTTTGGAAGGAGAGCGGCAGCAAAGCTATTCTTTCACACCAGAAATTAAGACTATTTGCTTAAAAATAGCGTTATTTCTGTCCCTGAAAGTAGTGTTGGCTTCTGTGTTGACTCCGGCAGGAAAACAAGCTGAGTGCTGCTGCCTTGGGCAACCTAACCCTAATGTTAAATGTCTGAACACAGATCCCAGCCAATTAAGGCCATCTTCATTTAGAAGTCTAACCTGGAGTTAACAAATACACTAAGAAACAAAATACTTCACTCTCTGAGAAAAGCAAAGTCCTGTTAACCTCTCCTTAACTTCATTTTCTTGAAGTTTATCAACAGAAGCTAAGGTGGCAAGTAACATGCTAAGGTTTAGTGCAGTCTGCTGAAGCTTCAGACAATGGTGCACATCTGCTGGTCCTGCTCTGGCAGAGAGGTTGGACTTGATGATCTCCAGAGGTTCCTTCCAACCCCTAACATCCTGTGATCCATCAAAAACTTTAAACACCTGCAATCATTACAAGGTCAAGATTTCCCTCAGTGATGTAACCCAGCAAAGTGAGAATCTTGCACCATGAGGTAGAACAAAATCCCCGCAACTTAAATTTGGGCAAGGTTGAGCACTCTATCCACCTTCTCTGAAGAGCAGAGACAAAAAGAATCTGCAAATGACAATGTGTTAACTACAACACCAAGCACATGGTCAGAGCCCATCCTCAACTCATTAAGCAGTACTTCCAGAATCCACACACAGCTACATGCCTTCGGAATTGGTTAAAGCCATTTTGGAAGCTTCTCCTGAACAATGTCCTGCACAGCTCCTCCAGTGCTGAGCTGCTGTCTCTCAGCACCCCACACAAGAGCTAGAGCCTGCTGACTGGGCTCTTCAGGCAGGGTGATCAGTGGCCAGCAGTCACTAAACTCTCCATGTAAGGCAGGACCATTACACTGGTTACGACCAAACAAGCCAGTATTGAAGCACAGTGAACCTCTGCTGCAACTCTTGAGGCTGCAGGCACTGCCTTAGAAGTTTCTGTGTTTAAAAACTGCAGAACATAAAGTCAGATCAAACTAAATTGTGCTTACATCTGTGAGAGCAAAAATACCTTCATACAAGGCCATCCAAAGTGCTGACTACTGTGTGTCAAAATCAGCTTTCAGAGCAAAGCCAAGTGCCTGGTCACAGTTTCAGTTACATCTTGGCCCCAAGGCTGATGAGAGGAGTGCTCAGCTGCAGCGGGGCTCTCAGACTGCCTCCTAACCAGAGCAGTCTGGACGTCTTCCTTAGCACACGTGAGACGAGAACTGGGGCTCCTGATGTGCAGAGGGCAGCTCAGCAGCACCGAGGCTCCAGAGCCAGAGTCTCACAGACAAGTCAGCACTACCCCTTCCTTGCACAGAAAGTGATCTTAATGCACCAGTAAAGCCCTTCCAGCTTATTTCAAGCTTTGTTATTTTGAGTTACTCCTCTGACCACGCATGTCCAGGCACTCTTTAAAAAGGATTGAGCCTCAGCTTTACACAGAACTTTTTAAAATAGGAAACCCATAAAATGCTACATACAACCCACAGTCTCCACTTTTTTCTTCTTCCTTTGACTATTACCTACCTTCTCCTTTTAGAGCAAGATGAACAGGATAGCAGAAAGCTGGAAGTAGTAGTGAAAGATAAGAGTTGAGATGCACAGAACTGGAGAAAAAATCAAGACAACCAAATGAGTTTACCTGAGAGCAGACGGGGTGAAAAAGAACTTCCAGAGCAACATTTTTCACAAGGAGGCACACAAAGAACATTTCAGCAACACTCAAAAACACTCAGCAAGTTTTTTTTTCAATTTTCACTTGAAAATAAAACCTGTCCATTAGGACACACAGCCTGCAGTGCACTGATCAACCCCCCCACCTCATTACAGCATGCTCCACTTCTAAACCGTGTGAAATGTCCAGAGCAGAGAGAATTTCCACAGGCTTCACAAGTATTTACAGCACAGTGGGTGCAGAAACACCTGAGTGGCAGCAAAAGCAGCTGCAGTGACTCTTGTGACAAGCTGGCACATCAGTGCTCAAGGGCTTTCTGCTGCTGTCCATCCTGAAACTCCACTTAGCAGTTCCAAACCTGGTGGCACCTCCAGCTTGAAGCTTGAGGCATTTGCTTGGCTCTGAGCCCTGTGCCCTATCCTGCAAGACTTACCTCGCTCTCCATGCTCACTTCCCAGCTTAGTGGGAAGCTGAGGAGTAACTCATGAAGCCACTTCCCTCATCTCCAGAGGTGACAGAGAAGAACCATGCACAGTGCAGTTAAATACTACAAGAAGCCTGTCAAAATCCCCCAGGAAGTCCTTCTATGAGGGTGAGTGAGCTCTGGGAGCCGGGGAGCCATGAGAGTGTTCAGAGAGGGAATAGTGCATATTCCTAATTCAGCTACTTCCCACTTACATGTTCTGATACTTATCTCTTCAATACCTCACCAACAGGCTGGAGAAGTTGTGAGCAAGCTCCATGACCTGTACTGTAAGCTCATTCTCAGCCTGCATCCTCAGTTCTAGTGAGTGAAGCATGAATTCTTAACCACCCACTGAGTAGGCACAACAGCCGTTTGTAGTGATCCGCAGGCTTTCTGACCATGCCCCTTCAGTTTTAACCAGCCATTCCCTTTCCAGGTCTTAGCTTCTTCCCCAGCCAAGTACAAAGGATGGTCCTGGTCACTGACACCAAAGCTCCTGAGACTACAGAGCGGGCAGGACACATGCACCAAAGCAGCTACAACACTCTGAGGAGAAAGAATGGCTAGGGTGCCAACAAGTGCAGTTCCCTCCAGCAGTATTCTCTGGAATTTCCTGGTTTAGGCAGAACTTCTTTGGATTTTCACAGGCAATGGGCCTCTGGAGAGCACTGTAAGCACCATTTTTCATGAGACACAGAGGAAAGGCCATTGTCCCGCAAAGTTCTGTAACAACTGAAGACCTACCATGCCAGATACTTTGTTTCTGTCCCTAATACAACATCTGCATCTACTACTCCTAATGCCCACTGGAAAACTTCTCTTTCCTTCTTCAACAGCCAGAAGACTGAGTCCTCCTTCCATCATTTTTCTCCCTCACCTTCTTAGTGTTGTACAGATAGAAGGAATGAAGGTTTTCTGCACAGTAACACCAAGATCACTCTTATTTAAGTGAGGAACTCATTTTCCAAAATCCCAGATAAAAACTGGAGAAAGAAGAACTGGGAAAAAGTAAACAATCAGCTATCTTATTTAAAACCATAATTTCAAAGGCAGTCTTTAATCTCTTACCTTTCCTCTGTTCTCCTCCAACCCATACTGGCCAACCTCTTGCCTATAGCAGTGCAGAAATCCAGAGAAGAGAAGGAAACAGAGCAGCGTAACAGAGGAGAGGTTTGCAGGTGTTGACAGCAGAGCACATCACAGCATGAGAGGAGACAGAACCACTTAACACGAGCACTCACTTCAAAGAGAGCAAGCTGGGGGTAACTTCCATACTGAGGAGCCTAGGAAAATACTCTGCAGATAATTTTAAAGGACTATGGTGGGGAGTGGGGAGGGCAGGGAATGAACGTTAATGTTGTCTAGGAACCTGCTACATTTGCTACCCAAATCAAGAGAACAGAGAAATGCAGGAGGAAATGAGATGGAAGGAGGAAGAGGAATCTGGCTTTTAATTAAGGAGCACATTGGAAGAAAAGAAGTCCTAGCAGACCAGCACTTCCATCAGCTGTTCAAGGAACACAGATAAAGGCAGATTCCTGAAAAACCCCTGGTGATTAATTTTAAGAGCAGAGCAGTAAAATTAATTGCAGGCATTAACAGCTTCCCTGATGTAATCAAAAACTATGAATTTGAAACAGTTTACATCGAGAGAAGATGTAAAGCTTATTCTCTGCTGTGTCGACGGCTTTAGGTCACTCCTAAGGTTGACTCTCCCACTACAGAAGCCAAAGTGTTTCTGCTGGAATGCATGCTCACAAGGAGTGCTGTCTTCCATCGGAATCCCTACGAAACAAACCTCTTTTGCAGTCCTGGTCCCCATTTGGAGAGCTGCATCTTTTCCATCCCAATTAGGATGTGTGCAGGCAGGTCTAAAAAAGCCAAGATCTGCTTCCAGAAGATGACTCTAGTTCTACAGGCAGAGGAGGGAGGGGGCATTCCCACTGGGATGAACACAAGCATACCCAAGTGTTATAAGAAGCCTAGATCCTTCTCTTCTACGGGATGCTTTCACCAGAAGTCATAAACCAGCTGATTCTCACTAGGATGCATCCACACACACGTACCTCATATTCCTTCCTGCAGACCTTCAGAACATCATTCTTCGCAGAAGCCTGAAAGACAGAGAAAATTCTCCATTTGTAGTAGAAAATAAAAAAATCAAGATGCGAAATAAGGAGGATTATGCATTCTGTTTTAACTGTGATTACCACGGGTACCTAATCTATTTAAATGCTCCTTTTCCAGCCCCTAAAAAGTCCATGTAGACAAAAAGCAGAAACCAGGACTGTCAACCCTACATTTAACTTAACCTCACATCTCCTGTTTCTGCACCAAGCCAGTTGATATTGGAAGCACAGAGAGCAGCTTTGGTTCTGTGGAAGGTTCAGCAGCTACAGCAGACACAGGACACCTTCAGGAAAGGGAAGACCCTGGTTTGGTTTCTGGGACCAGGCTGCTGGCATTCACCACCAGCAGCACACCCTGGGCAGTACCTTGCCCTTCTAGAGTTCCCTGAAGAGTTATTTTTAATGTTAGAAATGCATTCAGCCTGGCATTCGTGAGAAGCAACCCACAGGTGAATTAAAGCTGGAGCCCTCTCCCCTCAAGCACAGCACAGCATGCAGACAGCCTCACCTGTTTGCAGGCTTGCCGGCACTCCACAGCGATGGCCAGCTCACAGCAGCCCAACCCGACCCACCCGTCAGACTTCTTCAGCACTCCTGGGAAGAGAAGGCAGGACACATTGCAGTGGGAGGAGCTATGCCACCTTGCTCTCTTCCCTCCCCACGAGTCAGTTACTGTTGAAATGTGACCATCCTGCTCTCATCCAGAACCCTATTTACAGGTGACACTCCTGTTGGGACGGCTGAGGTCATCCCAGACCAGCCTCAAGCCTGTGCCTTAGCAACTGCTGAACCTGGCAATTTGGAAGCACCTTCTATACAGAGAGCTTAGAGATGCTGGATGCAAAGTATTCAGCTGTTCACTGGAGTCTGGCAATTGGATTGATCTAATCTGAAATATAAGCCAACAGACCACAACAGGAAATAACCAACCTTGTTACAATTAACGCGAGATGCCGCCCTAAGTTGCTCCATCCTCTGCATCTAGGCAGAAATTGAAGTTTCCTGATCTTCTCAATGGAAGAAGAACACACTAAACCTTTTCTTTGCACTAGAGTCAACAGTTTGCCTCTGAAGCTAGTGGGGCAAGTGCCATAAAGCTGTTACAAGCTTGTCTCCTCAGCACCACTTCTCCAACTGCAGCTCTTTCTGACCTCCCCTTTCAATGGAACAGTCTTGCCTTGTGATTTATGCTTTAACTTTCTAAACCCACCTGTACCCATCATGTTGGTTCCCGATCTGAGCCTCTGCACTTCTTAAATTGTTTGTCTGGTTCTTACTACTTCCCCATCACTCAGATTTTTCCCAGATTCCAAGCTGGATTTGGAATGGTGTAATTATACTACTCCAGATGTCTCTAGAGCAACACTGCAGTAACCCGTGACTTTATAGATCAAAGGTACCCCACAAAGAAAATAACAGGAAACCTTTAAAAGAAAGAAACTTCGGTATTCCTGGGGCCTGTTGCGGAGGCACAGATTTAACCACACAGATAGAGGAAATGTTTCCTAACCAGAAGAAGTGTGAAAAAATGCACAGGGAAGAGAGTCCGGGCTAAAGGAATCCAGACACCAATCAGCAGTTACAGTGGCAGTGAAATGATGACGAGATCTGCAGTGCCCTGCATCAGAACATGCTATGGCGGAAAAGCAACACAACCCAAGAGCAAACTGGCATTTCCTACCTGGCAAAGAAGAATTGATACAGCCCCACACTTCTCCCTGAAAAGCAAAATGCAAGGAAGCAAAAGTAAGTCCACATGGTAAGAGAGTTTCTAGGCGACACAGCAAATCTGGTTCTGCACTGATAAGGTTTTTGTCTCTAGATGGCTTTGGAAGTTGATAAACATTACCACCTCAGTGATGTCAGTGTACAAACAGACCAAACAGGAAACTTGCCATTAAATGGAGTTACACAAACCCTTGTGTCAATCCCATTCCCCCTTTTGGATACTCTCCAGTCCTGCCCTCCTCTACTACACAGACAGATCCTACCCTTCCTCTCAGGAAATAAAAGATAAAGCCTGTAGCGGAGCAAACACTGTCCACCACTCTGATGTGGTTACCTGCCACAGGTTTTACTCAGACCATCTGAGATCTGTCCATAACTTCCCAGGAACTTAGAGCTGATCACAGTATCATAGTATCATAGTATCATCAGGGTTGGAAGAGACCTCACAGATCATCAAGTCCAACCCTTCACCACAGAGCTCAAGGCTAGACGATGGCACCAAGTGCCACGTCCAATCTTGCCTTGAACAGCTCCAGGGACGGCGACTCCACCACCTCCCTGGGCAGCCCATTCCAGTGGCCAATGACTCTCTCAGTGAAGAACTTTCTCCTCACCTCGAGCCTAAACTTCCCCTGGCACAGCCTGAGGCTGTGTCCTCTCGTTCTGGCGCTGGTCACCTGAGAGAAGAGAGCAACCTCCCCCTGGCCACAACCGCCCCTCAGGTAGTTGTAGACAGCAATAAGGTCACCCCTGCGCCTCCTCTTCTCCAGGCTAAACAACCCCAGGATGATGATCCATAAAACCAAAATACTGAAACAACATATAGGTGCCACCCAGGAGGAGGGGATCTATAGGCACTCTCCTGCAAAGGTGCTCATAAAATGTTATTCTCAGATGGACTGCTCCTACCCACCACCCATTTGAGCTGAGTGCTTGCTTTAAGCTAGCTGGGAACGAGACAGACACTGTCAAGAGGAAACCAGAATGACACCAAAGCTGATCCTTCTGACAGTAAATGTGTTGAGATACTCCAAGTTGCCAAGAGAGAAGCCTCCAGAACTGACAATCTGAAGCAGCACTTATCTCTTCCTCAAGGAGGTCATCTCTAAAACAAGGAGTAGACGACAGGCTTCATTTTTTCAGCAATACACCAGGGAAGCAATGATCTTACCAAAAGCACCACTACAGCCATAAACCACAGCTCACACAGCACAGCATCACTATGCACGATAGCCATGTATGGCGGCTGTAGAAAACAAGTAAACCCTGCTGTGAGGATCACGCGTCGTTGTAAGACTGCTGCTCATCCTCCTAACAAGGAAGAACAAGCCTGAGGACATCGGTGTTTTGTCAGCTCAAAACTCAGTATGTAAGTAGAACACAATCATTTAAAAAGCTTATTTCTGTCAGCAAAGCTTTGCCAACAGAAGAGTGTTTTGCTTTCTTGAATGAGAACCTAGCAAGCCTCACCATTGCCTCTGGACAGTACTCAGGTGCTCGCTGCAGTAAGTGCTTCAGTCGGGAGTCGCTCTTGGAAGACAGAATCTGTTAGGAACAAAACACACCTTGAAGCAGGCAGAAGGCAGCTGCCCCCGCAGCACTGCCTCAGCTGATGGCACTGCTGTCAGTCTCACTGCCATGCACTCACAGCTGTGGCCAGCAGCCAGTGCATGACCAGTGCAAAGCCAGCTTCCCTTTCACACATTTTGCGGCCTTTCACACATTTTGCACTTTTTGTGAAGAAGGCATTTTTACATTTAGAACATTTCACATTCACTTCTCTGTGTCCTGTTGCCCTTCACATCCTCTGCAAGTTTCAGATCCAGCCGAGCTCTGTCTTTCCCCATGTGACCCTCCCTGCCTGGGCAAACTTTCTAAATTCCTCTTTTATAACCTTTCCTGATTCTGCCTCCTCTAGACTGCCCTTCTGCACTGCAGCTTGTTGAGTACTCCTCTGTTTATCTGAGCGAGCCTCCTGAGACATTAGCACGTTTCCCTGAGGGCTGGGATGGACTGGACTTCTGCTTGGAAGAAGATCTGGGCAGAGATCCCCGGAATGGTACAGAGATGAATGCCACCAGGAATCTTACAGTTGTGAAACTTCCCAACATCTGAACTCAGGAAAAAATGTCAAAGACTCGTTCTTTCTAAAGTATCTGATGGGCTTAATGGAATAACCACAGAAAGATAACACTGAGGCTAAGCCTGGAATAACATTTACTAAAAATGAAAAATAAGGAGACACTTGAAACATGTGTTGAGAAAGAAATATACAATCCAAGATTTCTACTTCAAAGGGCTTGCTTAAAGCAGCTGAATTACACTTAGCAGAACTCCTCACACCTAATCAAGCCTTTTTCCTTAGATAGCAGGATTACGGAGAACATCATCAGCTCTCCTCTACCATTCACCCTGGCCTGTGTCCGAACAAACACACAGTGAGTGTGTGACATCCCATGACGGATCCAAACACACACCCAGCTGTGTGACATCCCATCACAGATCCAAACACACACCCAGCAGTGTGACATCCCATCACAGATCCAAACACACACCAGGTGTGTGACATCCCATCACAGATTCAAACACACACCCAGCAGTGTGACATCCCATCACAGATTCAAACACACACCCAGCAGTGTGTCATCCCATCATGGATCCAAACACACACCAGGTGTGTGACATCCCATCACAGATTCAAACACACATCCAGCAGTGTGACATCCCATCATGGATCCAAACACACACCCAGCAGTGTGATATCCCATCATGGATCCAAACACACACACAGCTGTGTAAGATGCCACTCGAGGGCACAAATCGAAACAGATGTTGTGGGGAAATGTTTCCCACATGTGAGCTCAGCAGAGGCAGCTTTCACACTACCTTATGCCAAGCAAACAAGGGGATCTGGAGCGGGCTCACAACGCCATTTGTCACAGTGAGCATCTCAGATGCTTAGCTAAGAAACGAGGACTGTCAGGAAGGAGGAACTATCACCATCCTGTTCCTCAGATTAAATTGAACAAAAAAAGGCTCCAAAAGCTGAGCATCTAGAAATTGGGTAAAATACCTTCACCCCTCCCTCTTCCTTACATGCTTAGCACTGCCTGACCGATCCCTGACCTCAGATTTTATCTCTATCTGGCTTCAACCTCAGCAGAACCTGCTTTTCTCTGAAAAGAGGTCAGTGTCAATCCTTTCTGTTCTCATGGCAACAAGAGTAACATTCCACCTCCTGCTTCACACATAGAGCATCAGTTGAGCACAACCCCGACCACTGTCTAAAGGCACCGTTTTTACTCTGAGGAGCAGACCAGGCTGGACACGCACTTACCTGCTCACAAACATCACGGCACATCAAGTTGTCCTTTGCGCGGTAACAACAAGACAGGGCTGTGGAAAGCAAGGGCAGGGAAGATGATGTTTACCGACGACGCACTTAACTGTCACTCCTGAAGAAAAGCACTCACACGATGGCCTATTTATAAAAGATGATAACGAGGAAATTTCCCTTCCCAAAGAGACAAGAACGGGAGAAAGTTTTGCTCTGAAGCTGACACAGATCTGTTCATCTGGTACGACAGAATTACCCCTGGTCACTTGCTGCCACCAAGAAGGGATTTCAGCCTCCTTCACAGCATCACAGAATTAACCAGGTTGGAAAATAACTCCTAGGATGGTTGAGTCCAACCTATCACCTAACCCTTCTAATTAACTAACATATGGCACTAAGTGCCTCATCCAACCTCCTCTGAAACACCCTCAGGGATGATGACTCCACCACCTCCCTGGGCAGCCCATTCCAATGCCAATCACTCTCTCTGCCAACAACTTCCTCGTAATATCCAGCCTAGACTTTCCCTGGCACAGCTTGAGGCTGTGTCCTCTTGTTCTGTCCCTGGGTGCCTGGCAGCAGAGCCCAACCCCACTTGGCTACAGCCTCCCTTTAGGTCGTTGCAGACAACAGTGACGTCTGCCCTGAGCCTCCTCTTCTGCAGGCTGCACACCTCCAGCTCCCTCAGCCTCTCTTCACAGGGATGTGTTCCAGGCCCTGCACTAGCCTTGGTGCCCTTCTCTGGTCACCTTCAACATCTTCCTTAAATTGAGAGGCGAGGCCCAGAACTGGACACAGCATTCAACGTTTGGCCTGACCAGTGCCGAGTACAGGGCAGAAGAACTGCCCTGGTCATGCTGGCCACACTATCCCTGATCGAGGTGAGGATGCCATTGGCCTTCTTGGCCACCTGGGCACACTGCTGGCTCATGTTCAATCACTGACAACCAGTACCCCCAGGTCCTTCTCTGCCTAGCTACTCTCAGCCACTCTGTCCCCAGCCTGTAGCACTGCTTGGGGTTGTTGTGGCCAAAGTGCAGAATCTGGCACTCGGCCCTGTTAAATCTCATGGTGCTGGACTGAGCCCATCTATCCCTTCAGCCTTTAACCATGTTTCTGCTGCTTTGTGTGCACCAGCTTGGCACATGCCAAATTCCTTCACCAGGCAACTCAATTTATTAACCCAGGGGTAAAAAAATAAAGAAGGAACACAAAAAGGGAACAAAAACTCACTAGGAAACTAGAGACACTACATGCCTTTGCAAATGATCTTACAGAACCTGGAAAGTGCAATAGTCTGCTGGGTACAGGCACAAAAGCAGTCAGAGCACAATGCAGATCCGTTAATGGCATCTTGAACTAGCAGCAAATCAAACTGGCCCAGGGCGAGCTGTGGCGGTTATGCCAGGGACAGATCATTCCAAAATCCACTCCAAAGAGTCCCTCAGTTCTCCTTCCAGTTCGCTGCTTCTGAGATGCCTTACAACACTTCCTTCAGCCACCCCCTTCCCTCTTCACTCCCACTTTATCTTCACTGAAACATGTCCGCGGTTCGTTTCAGGATTT
Organism: Tricholaema leucomelas; assembly: GCA_013400475.1. NCBI lineage: Eukaryota > Metazoa > Chordata > Aves > Piciformes > Lybiidae > Tricholaema lacrymosa > Tricholaema leucomelas. Next base: position 109,541 of record WAAF01001965.1, on the reverse strand, counting down.
CACTCACAGGCAGTACCTACACTTGCTCCACTGACAGCCTCTGCCACTTCCCTTAGCAGCGTGGGGATGTTTACCACGGCGAAGCTGGGCCAAAGCATGACAGAAACATAGAAACATTCTGGTTCGGAAAGATCTTTCAAAATCACCGAGTGCCACCATTACTTTATCCCACCAGTGTTTTACTGCCCTCTCCCTACAGCCACGGCTACATAACACCGGTGGAGCAGCCCTGACCGCCCCGGTGCCCGAGGGATACATTTTGCACTCGCAGCACTGCCAACGCGGCCACTCACTGAAGCTCTCTGGCCATGTCACAGGCTTGTGCTGCCTCCTGCCGTTACTCCCGGTCTGCTCTTATCGGGAAGTTGTTTGCCGTCATAGCCTGAAGGCAGGACGCTGTTTCCCCACGACCCTTCTAAGAGCTCAGTGCCTCCGTCAGTGCCACTCTGCTGCTGGCTGAGGACGCTGGCAAGCCGACGGGCACACAAGCCCAAGCACACTGGGGCTGCCCTGACATTCCATGTGTCACCCGGCAGCCGCGTCTGGAGCGCGGCACCAGCTCTCGTCCATTTCCAACCCAAGGCCCGGCATTTCCCCGCTGCCACTCGAGGCCCAAACCCCGGCCACGAGTCCCGGAGCCAGTGCGGGGTAAGATCCGGGGTCTCTCCCCGTCACACTGCCGGGCGAGATGTAGGATTGGGGCCGTGACACTTTTCCCCGCTGCTCGCTGCTCCGCTATTCGCGCTCTCTCTTTCCAGTTGCCAGTCTGCGCACCCGGGCACCGAAGGCTCCTCTCTACGGGGAAACGGGACCGTGGGGCGGACACCAAGATAGCGGCAGCGGAAAGCGGCTCCGACCCTCACTTGCTGCGACCCCGCGCCCACCCGTTCCTGACTCCGACAAGACAGATGCTGTGCCCGCTGCCCCGGCCTCAGCCAGCGCGGCCCCGCCGCGACGGGACAGCCCCGACCGTCGGCGCCCGGCCGCGCCACATCCGTGTGGCGACGCCGCCGTCAGGCTCCGGCCCCCCGCGGCCAGCCTCGCCCCTGCGCCATGTTGCTGGAGAGGGACCCGCGCGGATCGCTACTCACCGGTCGCTCCCGGGAAGAGCAGCGGAGCCGCCGCCAGGCAGAGTAGGGCCCACGGCCACCGAGCGGCCGCAGCCGCCACCGCCGCCATGACCCGCTCGCGCAACTCCCACCCGCCCGATGGGGCCGTGACGCCGGCAGCGCCCCCCGCCCCTTGCGCTCGCCGCCAGCCCCGCGCAGCCTCCCGCCGCTATTGGCCGCGGACGCCCGGCCAGGCCCCGCCCGGCGGCCGCGGACTTTGCAGCGCCTCAGGCCAGGGCCGAGCCGCGGGGAGCCGCCCGGCCGGGAAGCGCGGTGGGCGGAGGCGCCCGAGGCCGGGAGCACGGCTGTGTCCGAGACCTGTCTTGCATCTCTCTGGTGCTGGACTGCCCGCGGGCACCGGCGCTGCGGTGCTTGTGCCACCTGCAGCCTTCAGTCCCTCCGGCGCCTGCGGCAGTCAGGTCCTGCCCGGAGGCAGTGTGGTGTGGAAGAGGGCGAGGGAGAGAAGAGAGGGTGGTGAGGCACAGAGCCGCTGAATTCATTTGTTTCTGTCCATAGCGTATCTGGGATATTTATCCATTTCTGCGCGTTCCTTGGAGACCCTTGGTTGTGACCTGCCGTGTAAGGCCGTTTCCTGCTTGACGTGACTGTGTGCCCAGTGAGGATGTGCAGAACTGAACTGAGTGGTGCAAGCAAGGTGTAGGTCACCAGACGAGAACAACACCTGAGGCTGGGAGGACATCCCCCAGGGTCAGAGGTCATGCAATTATAGAACTGTTTTGGGTTGGAAGAGACCTCTAAGGTCATTCAGTCCAACCCTCAACCCAGCACCACCATGACCACTAAATCCTGTCCCTAAGTGACATGGCCACACATTTCTTGAACACTTCTAGGGATGGGGCCTCCAATACCTCTCTGGGCAGCCTGTGTCAATCCCTGACCACTCTTGCAGCATTTTTCCTAACCTCCAACAGAAATCTCCCCGGCACAATTTGAGGCCATTTTCTCTCATCCTACTGCTAGTTACTTGGGAGAAGAGACTGACCCCCACCTCCATGCAACCTTCTTTCAAGGAGTTGTAGAGAGCAATAAGGTCTCCCCTCCGGAGAGGTGAAGCCACTAGAAGCAGTGTCAGGTATGTGCAGTTTCGTATCTTGCCTGTCTGCCTCTGGATCAGTACAGAGCAGTTAAACTGTCCTGCTTCTGTATGGAACAGGGTGATAGGAAGTAGCAGTGCGTTTGGCTGTATTTTAATTTGAAGTCTGTCAGATGAAAGTTATGGCTGTAACTGAACTCACAAAGCTGAAAAATGACAGATGTTAGCCGCTTGTAGAAACGCTTCACACCAGGACACAGGAGAAGGTTCTGTCAGAGCGAGGAACTCTTTCACCAGCCCCAATGTAAACTTCACTGGTTTTCTCTCTGCCTGCTGTACTGGGACTCGGATTTTACCGTGGGTCCACGCGAGGTGGCAGCAGATCCAAGAGCGAGGGAGCTGCACGGCCGGAGTCGCAGGCTGGTTTCGTTTCTCTGACAACGCGAGGAGCCTGGACCCGCGGGATGCATTTTGTCTCCAGTTGTGGTAACTGGTTTCGTTCAGCTTGATCTGGGAGGAACCGGAACTGCTGTTCTGTCTACTTCCCCTCGAATGCCATCTGTGTGCGAAGTCTTTAGCAAAAGCTATTCCCCCCACAAGCAGGCAGGCAAAGCTGCTCCTCTGTCTGGTGATTAAAAGGCTCTGCATTGCGCCTCCAAGTCACTGCTTCAGCTGAGAAAGAATTGTCTGATAGCTCTCAAAGTGTTTCCTTCACGTCGAAGAAGCAAAGGGAACGCATTTGACTTTCAGTGTGGAGAGAGTAAACATGACACTGTTTGTTCTAGAGAGCAAAGAATTGTTTCATGGGAGTTTGGATGTTGACTCTGTAAACTGTTGTGTTCCACTTAAACTGTGCATGTTTGGCTTTTTAAAACAGAATCCCTTTGGAATTGCTTCCTGCTCAATGCAGGAGATGAGAAATGGAATTCTGGAGCTTGAAATAAATGCTCCTGTGAGAAGCAGTTTGCTACAAATACACTGACAGCTCAATTTTAGTCTGGTGATAAAACAAAAATCCTTCTGAAAATGTTTCTTGTCTTTTGGGAAAAGGAATCCTTCGTTCTGCATGCTGTGTGTCCCGTGGCCTGGAACATAATCTGCTCATCCTGCTGCTCATATTGGCTTGAGCAGTTAGGTAGCAGCATTTGGCCCTGCTTCTTTGTCCTAACAACTGCTATTGGAAGGTTTGAACACAACTCCACACTTTGTGTTGAAGTCTTCCTCACCAGTAGGTGAAGGTTCTGGTGCAGCTGTGGTCAGAATTACCATCCCAAGGGTACAGTGACAGATGCCTGAGCTGGCCGGGATCCCCTCAGTGACGTGTGGCCACGTTTTCCTCAAGCCTTACACAGGCTAACTTCTTCATTCAGGCAAACCTATCTACTGAATTTTTCCTCGATGAGATCTCAGCTAACTTCCCAATTAATGACTAATGTATTTTCAAGTGACTTCACCTTTCTAAATCCAGAAAACTAGAGAAAAGGTGAAATGCAAATACAAAAGCAAGGTGCAGTTGCATTGATAAAGCTGTAAATAAAGTTTTGAGATTAAAGGCAACGAATATGTACCTTAATGCCAAGTACAAGGCCTGCAATTAGTTTTAAGCCAGCTGAACATGCGGTGCACAGTAGCGCTCATAAAGTCCTGCCATAGGCAAAGAATGTTGCATACCTCAAGTCAGAAAGGATAACCAACTAGATAATGTGAGGTACATCACTAACCACAGTTTGTTGTGAAGGTAATGAAGTAAATAAGAATCTGGCATCATCAAGTCTAAGTTAGGAAATTATTTTATTGGAGAGGAATTTTAAAGGCTTTGCTTTACCTTGTGCAACTTCTCTCCCCAGAGCAAAGGACCTGAAAGTGAAGCTACCTGCCAATCTGCATTTTAACCCTCCCGGGATCAGCTATGGGGTTAGACTTCTCTGCTTCCCCTTGAACGAGAATGCTGAGGGAAGCAACCCAGACGTTTCCCAAAGGTGACTGATGCTTTTCTGTGCTGTGAATTGTGGTAACAATTACATCATGACCTGCACCTACGGTGAGAGCTTTTAAAGCGCCCGAAGGGCTCTACAGGCTTTCCTCCCTCTCTGAGGCATTGCAACACTCTCAATTAACAGCCTCTGAAGCTCTGCAGTTCATTGACTGCCATCCACACGTTTCCGTATGAACACCGCCTGCAAGCACGGCAAAGCCGGGAGTGGGCAGTGTGAAAGCTTCGGTGCAGAGAACGAAGCAGCTTCTGCTGCTTTCCAACAGAAACAAAACAAGTGGTGTAGACTGGCAGATGAAAAAGGTGAAGGCATCAAAATCTGGGCTTTGCAACCAGTGTCAGGCTCTTTCAGTCAGTTTCAGCTAAAATAAGCAGCATCTAGTGACAGCAGAGGGCACGGCCCCCGGACAGCTGATGACTTCCCCCTCTGAAGGACTTTCTGCTGATGTTGCCTGAGCATGTCTGAGCCACAACTCATGGGAGCACGTCCCAGTGTGGAAGGGCGAGATGTCACAGTCTGAGTTGTTTCTGTATCTTCCCCTCCCTTCAGAAACCCAAGACCAGTCCAGAATGGAGTTGTGCACAGCAACAATCCCCTCCAGCACAGCCAGATCCACACCTACCTGCAGCTGCTGCCTTGGACAGACAACTCACGCCTCGTGAAAAAAAAAATGTTGTTTATTTCCACTGCTTCCATCTCTCTACTGTAGTGTAAGCACTTAACACGAGCACCCACTCCTCTACTGTGCTATGTACGGCCCACAGCGACGCACCTTCTACAAACACAACACACTGGGTCAGAAGGGAAATGCGCAGCTGGGGAAGCTTTAAAAAAGTGACACTCATCTGTACAGGATCCTCAGCTCACCCCACAGGTAACATTTACAAGGCAGTATTCACACAGCTATGCAAGGGCAGGTGCTACAGTGACAGAGCAGCGAACTTGCCAATACAATAAAACAAGAAATTAAAGTGTTTGGGGCACCAGACAATACAGTGAGTACCGCTGACCTTGTGGGCTTCATCACAGCCACCTTTCTAGGAACGTGAAACTGCAGGCCCAGAGAGTGCTCTGGAAAACACACACTATATACACGAGGTAAAATGTACCTTGGTCTCTTCAGAGGTAATTTGAGTTTAAAGCAACTGATACGGTGAATTTTATTTTGCTTTTAAAACACAAAATGACTCAACACCTTGCAATCATTTGGATGGCACAACAGAAAGAAGGAACTAATTGAAAGGTGAGTTTCATGTCAGTCACACTCAGAACCAGTACTGAAAGGAATAGAACAGCCTCTGTCCATTTGACACTTTTATGTCCCACACAGGCAGGCCCCACATCTCTCCCTATGTACAGAGTCTCACTTGGGATCACAGTGGAGCTCCTGCAGGGGGACAGCCTGTCATGCTTGGCCAGTCAGCTTGAGAAACAGCCCAGAACTCCAGCGTTGGGGGTGGAAGGTCACTGAAGAATTCCAGCATTCCAAAACCAGTGTTTTGGGCTTTTCATTATCAGGCTATCTCCAGTGCTCCTCATTCTCCATGTCCACATTCTACCTGTCCACACCACAAGTCTGTAAACCGAACTGAGGCTTTGACGCTACTGAAATGTCAGACTGATAAAATCCACAAATCTCAAGTGAATACATCAGGTTTGTAATATTTACAATAAACATTTGCATCAGTATTCATCAGAAACTGTTTTGGTATATACTTGAAATGATACAAAATTAATATCTTGAATGCTAAAATATTTTGGTCCCCCTGGATTTCCAAGAGCAGATCTGCTGATTTTACAATCTTAATTCAAAAAATACTTCTGTGTACCTGTGCCCATATAGAGAAGATATGATCTCACACAGGTAACATTCAAAGGTACATAATATATACAGACACAGCCTTTGTAAAAGGTGTTCAGTTCATATCATGGAAAAGAACAACAAAGCTCCAAGCTGTGGTGTCAGAACCCAGGATACAGACAGCTCTACTCAGGATCTCCCTGTCCTGTGTTCCCATTGGGGTGGGACACCTTCCTGGTGTCACACCCTGCAACAAGCATCTTCCCCATGCTGCTTTCACAAGCTTCTACTACACAGCTGAGAAGCAGAACCACATAAGAGTAACTGCTACCAGTTCAGGAGAGAGAGCAGACCAGTGACTGAGGTGAGAGGCACTGCAGAACTGGCTGCACAACCTGTGTGCCTGCTCTGCACTCTCCTCTAGGTGCTCCTTGCATTTTAGGAAGCTGACCCTTAGGGTGAGAAGGTTTTGGTGGGGTTTAGAAAAGCTACTAATGGAATTATTTGTGAACTATGTTGGAAGCTCTCTCATGTTATCTTCCAGATGACTATAAAAACCTGAAGCATGCCAATAGCCTGATGTCTCTAAAGTATGAACAGCATCATTTTAATGTGTTCAAAGGTCCAGCTACACCTATGAAAAGCTCTAAATCTGACAAAGCTGTTTTACAAAGAGGCTTCTGACATTAGTATGTCAATATAGTAAATTCTATTCTGATGCTGACCTGCTTAATTTCAATACTTCTCCAGACACACAGAGCTTGTTAGAGGCACATCAAGCAGACAGACCTGAGAATTTACTCCACCCGTTCTTCAGAACAGCCACAACTGCTGTGTGCGCACTTGCACAAAGGCAACAGTGCACTGCAAATATGTGCAAGAAGTAATTTCTGACCCAGCTCTGATAGAGGCTTGAGGCACTGAGCCCCGCTGCTCAGACAATGCCAAACAAGCATGAGCATGACAGCTGCACCTTGCAAACCCAGCTCCTACAGGAGGCTGGAATAAAGCATTTAATTACCTGCAGTGCAGCCTCTGGAGGATGCAGCTCCCTAAACCCATCTTCAAGAGAGCACTGAGGACGTGGAGGAGTGGAAGAGTCAGCCAGGTGCTTCCCTTGCTCAAGTCTTGTTTCACGACACAGCTCCTTTCTTACTCGGCTCACCCACCCTTCTGCTTTCACTGCAAACTGTGAGGCAGGATCGTGGGGCCAGATCTCAGCTATGCTCCTGTTAGCAACCACCCTGCACCGCTCCTAGCTCTGAAAAACTCAGAGGGCTGGACGCTGAGAGGGAAAGAGAGCACAGTAAAGGTTGCTCTCTGAGTTGGATGGACAGTGATGTGCTCTGAGAGTAAGAGGTCAGGTGGCACATTAATTGCCAGGCACTGAAATGCTACTGAGTGCTTTGGGTATTAATGAAATCAAAAGGCCAACCAGTCTCTTCCTAAAACTGCAACTGAAGAGTAAATACCCTGGCAACAGAAAGCTGTTCACAGAGAATTCTCCATATTAATTCCCCCACTCTCCACTAGAAATGTTTTCAGTTTTAAAGCAGTTTGTGAAAATTGTGTGACGTCTTTCAAAGTCTCGGGAAAATCTTGACTAAAGCCATGCATACTCCTCTGTGTCCTTACAACACAAGTCACCAGAAGCTTTGTTCTTGCCACTATGAAGAGGATTGCTGGAATCCTCTGGTGTTTTTATCTAAAGAGCTGCAGCTCACCACTTTCTGTGTATGAGGCACACGAAAAAGATATGCACAGAAAATTTATAAGCAGCTTTGAACTTTCGAGTGCAAAAGCTCAAATAACTTCACCCTCTTTACATGTGCACTTGATCCTTAATTGCAAATACTGTTCTCTCAGCCTTAAGGCTCTGCAGAACTGCACAGAAAACATGCTCTTCGCATTTGATTTCACAGAGTAAAGTCTCCCTTAAGAATCTCTTACCCTTCTCGCTGCTTTTCTGAAGCAGGCAGGTACTCCAAGCATTTCAGGAGTACCACGGAAAAAAATCTTATATAAAATTGTGACTCATGATTTGACAATTACAAAATAAGACAGTTAATTAACTAGCTTACACTATTTAAAACTACTACAGTGGTTTAGAGTCAGATTTTGGTGAAACTAAAGATACTCCATGGATTATGGACTCACTGAAATGAACATGACTCAGATTTTTAGCTAGACAAAGGAACAGCTGATTTTTAATGTGTTTGTGAAACCAAGTGTACCATAGGCTTGGTCTGCTCCTGCTGATGTACAGGAAGAGGCTCCAAAGTGGCACTTCCTGGTACAATACAATCTGGTCTGAAGGCAATGTGATGTTCTGAGAAAGTGGGAACCTCCCAGCAATCAGGTGTAGTTGCTTAAGTCATGTTCCTGCTACCAACGAAGGTCAGTTTGCAAATCAGGGTAAGAGCCCAAGAGATGAACTACCTGAACAACTATCAAAGCAACTCCAGCAGCGCACTCACACTGAATCCCAGAGCTGTGACAGGAGAGTCACTGCACCAGCCAGGAGTGAAGCTGCCTCCGGAGCCATCCACACCTTCTAGGACACTGCTGGGAACTAGCTGGGTTGTAACAGCGACCTCCTGTCTTTAGCAGGGTTAGCTGCGAGTTAAGACCAGCCATCGACTTTCCAAATACAACATCAGAGGTTAATAAAACCAAGACCAGACTACACGATGCTTTGTAAGGAACCCAGGAAAGAGGCTCATAGTGCACAGAAAGGACCCAACACAACTGCTCAGCACATCCACAAAGATCCTACCAAGTGATGTTCCTATAAGTACTAAAAGGCAGCGATATCCTTCTGTTCCCCCAGTGAGGTAGAACAATTGATCCTCTTCACAGCCACTCCAGTGGGGGCCTGTGACAGCGTTCCCTTGGGGCAAACCCAGGGTCACATCTTGATCCCCTCCTGTTGACTGAGTTGTGACAGTGTCTTCTTGATGCGCAGCGCCGTCAGCCGGGCGGCCCCATTGGCGTACCAGCACTCGCGCATGATCTTGGCCATCACCCGCAGAGCCTGCCGAGAGACAAGAGGGGGTCACTGCTGCCATCCCTGCACAGGCAGGCAGGCAGGCAGGCAGGCAGAGTCACCTGCAAAGAGACAAGGAATGCTGTCATCTGCTGCTGCTCCAAGGCCAGCCTCTGCTGTGCCTCAGCCGCTCCACAACGTTTCCGCCACCCGTCACGAGTGCTACAAGCTACATGGAAGAGTGCAGGGTATAAAACCCCTCAGACTCTGTTGCCCCTGCTGAAGTTGGAATCAGCAGGTGTTGTGTCTAGCCCTGGTGGAGCAAGCAGTAAGAACAAAGGTGTCTGGAAAGGCAGGAGATGGGTACTATGCACACCATTACCAGCATCATGACCTTGCTGCAGCACCAGAGGCACAGCCACGTGCATGCTTCACTTCTAGGTCTTTGACTTAGAGTCTCAGCTTCCTAACAACCGCGTTCACCTTTCAGAGTGGACACACAATGTACTAAGGCCACCGTAGTTTTGGATGAGAACTGCTTAGAGGCCACTCTCGTCAGTCTGCAGAACATTCCTTACCACACCAGGATGGGGCAACAACCCCTGAGGGTGAGAGCTCCAAGCCAGCATTCACCATGAGGCAGCACAGCACTGCTGACGATGCCATTTGTGTGCCAAGGAGCAGCACTGCTGCTGGCAACGCATTCAGCTGTAGGCAGCAGTTCACTTCTGGAGAGAGATCTCCAGCTGCAGCAGCTGGTACAAAGCTGGCTAGCTCAGGTACCTTTGCTGCCCCTGCTGTGGGTAACCCTGGCAGGCAGCTGACCCCACACAGTCCCTTGCTCATGCATGCCTTAGTGGGATGGGGGAGAGAATCACCAAGGCAAAACTGATAAAGCTGCTGGGCTGAGACAAGAACAGGTCACCAGGCCACAGGGGAAGAACAAGCCAAAACAACGGGAAATCAGTGAAACAAACCCAAGTGCATACCAGTGCATCCCAAGTGCTTACCCAAGCAACCCATGCCCAGCTAGCCCCTAGGCTGCACCTGGAAAACTAAGCCTCCACCCTGCTCTACTGCTGAGCAGGACACTGTGTGGTGTGGAACACTGCTCTGATCCATTTGGGTCCTGGATGCATTCCCGCTCAGCCTTTGCCCACCCTCAGTCTACTCAGCAGTGGGGAAAAGCTGAGTGAGAAGAGAGAAAGCCTTGAAGCTGTGTAAGCACAGTTCAGCAGCAGCCACAACACTGGTGTGCATCAGACTGCCCCGGGCACAAACCCAAAACACAGCACCACAGCTTGCTGTTGGGACAGTTCAGTCAGTTCCCACCAGCCACATGATTTATCTGCAGTGCCGCTTCCTGTGCAGCACGACTCAGAGCAGCTTCAACTGACACTAGCATCACCTGAGCTCCAAAGGAAGGGGGCCTGGAACCCCGCAGCAAGGTCAGCTTTTAATTTGGGTGAAGTCACATCAAACACTAATGTGTAACCAAGTATCAGTGGTGTTCAACAGAGCCACAACAACCTGAATGAAGTGAGCTTCTTCTAGAAGCAGCAACCCTTCTCCCTTCAAGAAGCAGCACAGTTTTCAAGCCACTAAAACCAGCAAGGGTCCTGGTGTCCATGTGAGCAGATCTAGCAAAGTTGGGCAGTTACCTCACAGCTCTGCCATCTGTTTGGAATGTTGGGCCTTAGCTTCTGCTCGCACACAACCTTCCTCATCTCTTCAACAGAAGGGTCTGAAGGAACGAGGTCATAGTACGGCAGCTGGTAATCTTCATGGATTCCTGTAAGGGGTTGAAAACAGCGTCACTGCGGCCAACACTGAGCGCTTCCCACCAATGCCCTACCGCTGCTTTGCTTTTACTTAAACAATGACTGAAAATCCTATGAGAAGTGCTGGCAGTACCTCTGAAGAACGTTTAGTGCTGCCACTTCTCTATGTGTTGAAGATGGAGGCTATCTTAACTATTCCATAGGCTGTGCTACAGACGCTTCTCAGGAGCAGACCGTTTTACTTCGCAGAAGGTGTAGATGTTATCTGAGCATGTGACAGCTAGCCCTGACTTGTGCTGTCTGCCCTCCATCCTTTTCTCCCCTCTGTGCAGGAGTTCAGAAAGCAATGAACACAGATAAGGGCATTTCCTGTGCTCCTCAGCAGCTGTGGCTCACCCAGATGTGGAACAAACTGTGTTTTGTACAGCAGCAACAGCCAGAGAGTCTGGGACAGAGGCTGTCTGTCACCCTGCAGCCTTTAAAGCCAGTTGTCTACTTGCACTGATTCACGGGCTGCAGGTTACTCGCAGCTCCCAGCTGCACCTACCCCCGATGGAGCAGCGCCGAGCGATCTCCCAGAACACCAATCCCATGGCATAGATGTCTGCTCGCTTGAAGGACTCAAAGTGCTTCATGTTGATGGAGTCATCCAGCACCTCGGGGGCCATGTACCTGTTTGCAGTTCAACACATCAATAACAAATACTGTAAGTTCAGTGCCACCAAAGCACACGTCCAAGTCTGTGACATTAATACACAGACCCCATGTTACCATATAGCAATGATGTATTGGTTACTGGAACCTGATCTGCTGGGAAAGACAGCAAAGGAAAATCTACTTCCTTAAGGTTATCCAATCAAAGAGCTTTTAGTATAAAGGGGGGAATTATCAGCAAAGGAACAGGGGCATGAGTAAAACATTAAGTGATGAACAAACAAAGCCCTGAACTTGACAGGCACAGGATCAGGCAGACGACAACGAAGTCCAAAAGCTTCCAGTTGCTAACTGGTGGGCTCTGGAGAAAGCTCAGGAATGGCTTCAGGCAGGGCCAGCCTGGGTGCTGCTACTGTTCAGGAGGAAGGCAGGACTGTGGAGTCAAGGGAGGCCTGCAGGCCTCCACAGTGCTCATCAAGGAATCGTGGAATGGTTTGGCTTGGAAGGCATGTTAAAGATCACCAAGTTTCAATCTCCTGCCATGGCCAGGGACATCTCCCACTAGCCCAGGTTGCTCAGGGTCTCACCCAACTTGGCCTTGAACACCTCCAGGGATGGGGAAACACTTACAAAGAGGGTGACTGGGAGTAAAAGGACAACAAAGGGGTCAGCTGCACAGACAGCTGCCAGTCACCAAGCTGGCAGGACTGCGCCCTGCACCTGCTTGCCACAATGCCTCTTATCTCTAACTCTGCTCTTTCTGTGCACTGGCACCCTGTGTGCCTCGAGGGGTGCCTATCAGCCACTGGAGACAGGCATGGGTGAGGCTGTGGAGCACAGGAGAGGGCCCTAGGCACATCAAGGGTAAAGGACTCGTAACCCTGCAAGGACTTGTGAGACTGCAGAGGGGAAAGTGTGCTTTCAAAAGACAACTTCAGTCCTGACCATCTGGAGAGAAGGAAAAGGCCTGTTTATACACGTTTGAGAGTGTTTTATGTTGGTGCACAGCTTGGTATCTCACCACTGCTTGAATCCCAAGCAAGAAAGCTACATCCATGGGCTGGGACAGACAGAACCCCAGCCTGGCTGGGCTCCAGGGGCCCTGCAAGAGGAAGCTCTAGCTCCTGGAATCTGCATCTACTCATAACATCCTCCAGCAAGGCTTGAGAGGGAGTGGACATGAAGGCCAGTTAGAAGAGCAGCACTGGTAAGGACATACTGGAAACAAAGACTCCCTGCCACTGCAGGAGCTGCTGCTTCACACCATCTCTGAGCCCTGCCATAACCCATGCCAAGGTTTTTTAGAAGATGTTTTGGTTGATTAGAAATTGGGTTACATATTAACAACTGTGCTCACAAAGAAAGTTTACTGTACAACATGTCCTGCAACAATCAGTGACAGACACTGGAGGGCTGAAAGCTGGTCATGGCATCCAGGTGAGTGTCACGTGGTTCAGTGACTGGGCCTCGTGCAGGAACACCAAGCCAAGTGTCAGTATGCATCACACTGTGAGAGCTCCTGCCAGCAGCATCCCTGCTGGAGGGGATGAGTGGTGCTTGCTGCATCAGTCAGTACCAACTGCAGCATCCTCTCACGGCCTGCTACAGCTCTGCCAGCCCAGTCCAGCACAGGAAGTTCAGCAGAGCTCAGGTGCCTCTCCACATCACTGCTCTGCTGGTCCCAAGATGACACAGCAATGAAGCAGGCACTGACTGGAGGGCTTTAGAAGGCACAGGTACAAAACCAGCATGCAGGTTATTGGGGTGGAACAAGGTGTAAGGCCACAGCTGGGACAGCCACAGAAGCCTGTGCTCAGCTTCATTTCATCAGCATTCCAGATTTTCTTCTCCTGATGCCAGGGATGGTCAGCGGAACACAAGACACACCAGAAGTAAGTCTCAGGGCTTTCAGACTGTTCAGAACTCTCAGCACCGCTGCGCCTCATGGAAACGGCACAGAAGGAAGTAGGGGCTACCAACGAGAGCAAAAATGCAAGGAGTCCAGCCAGGGCTGCTGCCATCAGAGCTCTCTTATCAGAGTACTGCCCAGGCACATCAATTTCCCACAACTGATAAACACAGCACAGTTGTCAAAGCAGGAATGTCAAACTCACTTCAACAGTGTCTACTGAGTGGCAGCAGAGCCTTGAGATGATGCATGTCACAGTCTCTGATACAGACAAGGCTCAAATTGTTCCAGGCCACTTGTGCCCAAACCACTTCAGTCAAGAATGCAAGACTGCTAGGGGTGTTTTAATGCTCTCCAAGGGTTTTGTATTACGGGATAATCTTCTTACGCTATTTCATGTGTCTAGAAGAAAGAACATTTGATCTATCTTACGACCACATGGGGATGAGAAGAGCAACAGAGCTGGAAAAGCACCAAGCCAAACACCAGCTAAGGCTGCTGGACAGAATCACTTGCACAGGCAGTACAGGAGATTGTCTCTGCTTCTACAAATCACCCCAAGAACAAGGATGTTAGCAGGAATGGCTATAAAAGGCCTGAACGGGGCTGAATTCAAACCCGCAAAAGAAAAAAATGTGCACTCCTCAAATGTGACTTGCATTGAATTTACTGGCAAATTGACCTCTTACCATGATCTTCCATCGGTGTGTTTAGATTGGCTTTGGCTTCCCTAACACAGAGAATGGGGACTGATTGCTCAGAAAGCCTGGAAGATCACTGCTGAAACAAGGGAGGTGACAGGCAAGCAGGTCACCTGGTGCAGTCCCAGCTGAGGCATGCCACAGCTGTCAGACAGCAGGACAGGAACATGCAGCCCCTTGTCAGTTTGAAATGCACTGCTTGTCAGAGATAGCACTGCAGGCTACCCCTGACCTGAGCAAGGGCTGCAGCTTGGGTCCCTCCAGGAACGGAAGGGGAAGTCACATAAAGACACTCACAGGTGTTAATTAAGCATGGCCCTGCCAAGCTTCCAGTGCTCACTGACCTCCTCTCCCACCCCTTGCAGTCCAAAAGCTCTTCATTAGGCACCTCAAGTTCTTTTATGACCCATATGGAGCTTGGCACCCTTAAGCAGGGCACATATGCAAAATCTGGACCAGGTTTGTTCTTCACAAGCACAGCCTGAATTTGCCTGGTTTGGGTAAACTGCGGAAAGGCCCCATGCTAAGGTGCAATTCACAGCCAAACTTCTTTCAAAACGCAGCCTGTTTCAACTGCCACAAGTGACAGTTGGGCCACACTCCTCAAAATAAAGAGAAAACAAGGTTGAGAATCTATTTTTTTTCTCCTTTGCCTCAGGGAGTGAGAAAGGGATTCCATCTCCTCCTCAGTTTAAAGCTCACACTGCTTGCTTCATGCTGCAGGCTGAGCTGTGAACACACATAGCTCATACCCTCTGGCAAAGCTCAGCCTCTGTACAGAACCGAAATCAAGACTCACTCAGAGAAGGGAGAGTCTGGCTCAGCACCCAGACCTCTCAGCCAAGAGTGTGCCTTGCTTGGTCCCTAGATCACATACTTTAACAGTAGATAACCATGAGAAGAATATGAACTTGGTCACATCTCCCAGAACTTGCACACAGAGCTTCCATGTGCAGAAGAGGTACCAGCAGTGGCAACTCACGGGAGCTAAAACTGTCATGGAAAGGCAGGATCCGAACCTTATCATGGAAAACATTTCAGGGTGCAGTTACCTAGCCAGGAACATGCAAGAGGGAAGAAGAGGGGCCCAAGCCTTTTATGGGAAGGAACAATGTCAGAGGTAGGAGTGACTTAGATCTCTAATGTGAGAGACAGACTCGGTCTTGCTTCTGCCCACTGCGTGAGCAAGACACTACAGCTTTACTCTTGTGAAGAAGCACAAGGCAGGTGAACAAGCAACTGAACGACCCCTGTGCAAGAAGAGATCTTTTAACTGGGATCTACAGACAGCTGGAAGGGTGCTTTCTGCACAGATCAGACTACAGAAGGGCACCAATATGCACTTTGTTCCTCTTTGCAGGCAGGTGCAGCAGAGAAAGCAAAGTCCTGTGTGGCCTGCGTGCTGCCCACAGCCAGGGTGCAATGACAAATTCCAAACCAGTCTGATGGTTTGCTGGTCACTGTGGATTGAGAGAAGCAGTAACGTCCAGCACTTTGCAATCCAGTAGTAGTAGCTCAGAACACGAATCTCATCTGCCCATTTGTATGCTATGTTTGGAATCAGTAAAAGATGAGCACAGTAGAGACACCATTGTCAGCCGAATGCTCAGTACCTGTTCTAAAGTCTTTTCTTCACTGAGTCTTTCATGCTTTTTTCCTCCAAAAAGCCACAAGCAAAAGGGGCATGCTAAGTTGTTCTAAACCAACAATCACCACCCTCCATCCAGCTCACATAAGATATAACAAAAATGACTTTTTAATGTATGGATTGGATAGAGCAACATCAAGGCAGACTCTTCTCCAGCACTGCCTGAACACAGGCTGAAGTTAATCACACATGGCCCTGAATCCAGGCAGGCAGACTACAGTTTGACACACTCCGAGCCTGCAGACATCCAACAGACAAAACCTGCCCACACTGCACACCTGCTGTGGTGGATGTCTGTCAGTGCTGCTGCCTCTGCATGCTGTACACCTGCACAGAGTGGAGGAAGTCAGCACCTACTAATTACTGTCTGGAGGGTCAGCAATGACAACCTACATCCAGTGAGTTTAACTGCACTTGCACTGATGGAGCTAAACGGCTCTAAGCTCTTCTGAGAGCAAGATGATCTGCAATTCCAAGTTCAGAAGCAGGCCTTGAAAAGAAAGGGAGCCTGTTTACTCCTCCATGGCTAAGTCTGTTTCTGCACTAGTTGACAAAGATGCCTGCTGCTCTAAATTCCCGTTTCTCTCAGAAATACAATCCCATACAAGCCCACATTCAGGGCTCTGCACCTTGTGTGTTCTACCACAGAGGATGCTGACAGTGAAAGCAAAATGCTCCGTTTTCTGAAGTGTGAAGCTTGTCTTACATTCCAGATTGGGCTGCAAGCAGCATTTCCATGCAAGATAAGGCAGAAAAGAACAGACAACAGCAAAGCCTCCAAAACTCATTCATGAAAGTCTCCCACTTGCACCCTACAGAATTTTCCAGGTACTCTGCCAAGGCTCAACATGCTTTCCAAGCACCTGCTAAGTGAGTTATCAGATGGCACGGCAGTGCTTAGGAGCTCCATCTGCATTATTTACACATTCCTGTGCTCGTGTTTGTTCCCTTGTGTGTCTTCCCTGTAAAAGCACCTCGCAATGGGAGACCCCTGCCATGCCCTCGGCACTGTCACCTCTTTGTCCCCACTCTGTGGTTGGGGGCGATGTCGATGGTGTCAGTGGCCGAGTCGTGCCGCACTGCCAGCCCCAGGTCTGCGATGCAGCAGGTTCCGTTCTTCTTGACCAAGATGTTTTTGGATTTCAGATCTCTGTGGGCAATCGCTGGCTTGCCTGTAAGGGCAGAACAAAGCAGAAGCACATCTGTAAATCATCTACCTGCCATTATTCTGGGCCTCACACAGATTTTGTCTGAAGCTACAGAACTCCATCCAGCTCTGCGCTGTGTGCATCAAGGTAACTCCTGGCTGAGTTCACTGTGAGCTCGCTGTCCACAAAAGAGCCCTCAGTTCCTACTGAGTCACTCCACTCTTATGCTCCTTTCCCTCCTCCTGAAGGTATTTATTGCATACACACAGGTACTACTGCCAGAAAACAAGTTTCCAGTATCTCTGGAAATTGACCCAAATAAAAGTTAAGATACTACAGGCACCATTACTTAGTGCCTTTTAGCAGGTGTTTTGCAGGAAGTATCATTAAATCCCAGAGCCTCCATGTAGCATAGAAAGGAAGGTAAAAAACCCTTGAAAATGAAGAAGTTCTGCTGACTCAGAAATTACCACCGGTCCCAGACAGACACTTTTCCATTCACTCAGCACCACAAGGGACTTGCTTGGTATCTGTGGTGAGATAGCTGCCTCCCATCACATCAGTACATAGCTGTGTGCAGAGCAGCTACACCCTGATAAAGCCAAATGCTCTAGTCGAGAAGAGAGGTCTAGCAGGAGGGAAGAGCTATGTGTGTGCAAGATCTAAAGCACTCCAGTGCCATCCATACAGTTGCATGGCCAAGCAGCTGTAAGGTTACCTTGTGTGCCAACAATTTCCATGTGAAGATGAGCAAGGCCACTGGCAGTGGACAGAGCCAGTTTGATCATTCCTTCCACTGTCACTGTGTACCTATTGAGGTAATCAAAGAGTGATCCGTGCTCGTGATAGTCTGACACCAACCACAGCTGAGTCCATGTACCATTGTCTGCAAGAGAATGCTGCCATGAGTGCCACACACACACAGACACCCCACGTGTGCCACCGTTATTCCCAGTTACCACGGGCTGGTGCATTTTAACTCCCAAAGCAGAAGCCTGCAAGTAGCACTTGAATTCATTACTTCAAAATCAAAGTCAAAACTCACTTTCTGGCCAAAAGTGAGGTTTCCAGGAGGAACAAGAGAGTGAAAAGTACTGGTGATGAGCAAACTAGCTTGCTGTGTGGCTGCTCACTGAACCAGGAAGGACACCTGCAGATGTCCCCAGGTACACAAGTGACAGATAAGCACTGAGTGGTACACATTGTAAACTAGTGGACACAAAATACCTTGAACTTTTAGCCACAGAGAAAGGACTGTTAAAGGAATTCAAATCAAAAGGGGAGCAAAAGGCCTTTTTGGCCTTCCAAATGACTCCTCTAGCTCCTGCTTTATATTAAGAGAACAGGATTAGAGACAATCTTTTGCACACTTCTCTTATTAGGCTACCGGGGAAGCACAGGTACAGGGCCTCAGCAGAAGTGCAGGCTGACAGGATAAGGCACCTACATTTTGAAACCAAGCTCAGCTAGAACTTATTTCACCTTGCTTGCAGACATTACACTTCATGGAACAGTCACTTCTCAGCTTTAAGCAAAGCATGTTTTTCAGAAATAGAAACTGCTCCCTCATTAAACTTGGGGCAAGCTTGCCCAACTCTGAAATGCTTTGGTGACAGAACTGGTTTCTGCTGCTCCTAAATTTGACTCTCACAACCTTTTCCCCTCCACAGATATTCTAACGGGGCTCACAATCAAGAAAATTAATTCTGTGTGTCACAAACCTTTGTTGTCTGCAGCTATGAACCCCAGGATGTTCTCATGCCTCAGCATGACTGTTTGGTAGATTTCTGCCTCTCGGAACCATGAGCGCTCCTCTCTGGAGGAGAAGATCTTCACAGCAACCTCTTCCCCTCGCCACTTCCCACGCCAAACCTCTCCGAAGCGACCCTTCCCAATGCTTTCCTGCAGCACTATAGTTCTTGCAATAGTTCTTTGCACAAGTAAAGGTAAACCTAGAAAGGAGATTTAACCTTCAGTAATCACTTACTACTAAATATCAGATCCCCGTTCCATTAAGGCATCTTAGCATGCACAGACTCCCAAGTTTTTATTTATACAAGGATTTATCTGGCACACCATCCCTTATCAGTGCCCATTAAACCACCACGATCCCATCAACTATCTCAGGACTGCAACAGCAGAGACTGTAGGCAGTGAGAAGACCACTGCCTCATCTTTCCAGAGCAACAACTGCTGAAATCAGGATTAACCCAAAAACTGATGAAATCAAGGGAGAAAAATTCTTCAGGTCTGGTCTGCATAATGTCTCTGTTCTACAGAAAGAAAAATGGGTACCTGCACTTAGAATCCAGGATATTCTCTGTGTATCGCCAGTAGCTCACTTAAAGCTAAAGAAAAAAAACACTTCACAATTACCTTAACCCCACAGAAAGTGCTAACTCAGATATGCTCTGCAGGAGTGACTGAGTCTTACCAACAGAGGAAATAAAGCACTGCAGATAGCCAGCTGCGATGTTCCCTGCACATCAGCCTGTGCTCTGGTGAGGAACAGCAGCAGCAATTCCTTTTACTTCACAGGTTGAGTCTTGGCTGATACTGAACCAATCCACAAGCAAGCAGCTTTTCTAGTCATTTCTACAGCTAATGGTGAGTCTATTGGACTATATTTAAAAACCCTGATGCCTTGGCAGGCTCTTAAACACAGAGCAATTGCTGCTAAAAGTGTGGCAGTACCTGAGCCAGAGCCTGAAGTTGTCATATCATAAATTAAATCCTTTAAGGTAGTGCCCTCTGATATAAAAGGGCGATCCAGGGAGGGATCCTCTTCGCTTGGCACGCGGTGGTGGATGACAGTCCGGTTGTGGCACAGGTACAGGATCAACATCAGTGAAATGCAGACAAAGCAAACAGGTCCAGCAATCACAGCAGCCAGTTCCACGGGTCCTAGATTGGAAGCTGCTTTTCCTGGAGTAGGGCCTGGAGCAAAAAGAGGAGAAAATGGTAAAGCTGCACTGTACTCCACAGTGAACTGTCTGTTAAAGCCCTTGCACAGCAGCTTACTCAAGAATCACAATAAGCGTTACAAAGGACAACAGTGACTATGGCTTAGCCAGAGTTTCCTTGCACATGAGCCCTCACACCCCTGTCCAGAAGATTACATTTCTTGTTCCAAATGTCTTGAAGCTTTATTTGCAGAGTCTAACCTGCACTTCAAGGTGTTCAAATTCATCAAGAACTTTGAAAGTGAAGCTTCCACTCTCACAGAATTCTGATAACAAAGGAAAGAGCAACCCCTCCAAGCATGCCCAAGCCCCTCACCTGGTGTTGGGATGGGGAGCTCTATTTTGTTGCAGTGGTCTCTGTCGCAGCAGTGAGGCACAGTGATGACCCCATCCCTCGAGGAGGAGGCGCAGACGAAGGGCCTGTCCCGAGGGATCAGGTCGATCTCTGCTATGCACATGCTGTTGTGGATGACCTTGTCTGCTGTCCGTGTCACTGAGGTGAAGCATAGCCCATCTGTCACGCAGGTGAAGTTGTCTTTTGTGCAGAGATGGCAGTAACACTGCAGTGCTGCATGCAGAGGGGAAAAATCCCTGTTAACACAGGCGCAAGTTCCGAGTGGCTACAGAACAGTTCAAAGCACTGCTAGGAATCTTCTTGGCCACACAGAACTGGAACACTAAAGAACAACACTGAAGAGATTTCTAGTAGGAAAAACACAGAAGTTAGGAGATGAGCAGGTGAAAGTGGACTTTAGAGCTGGAGACATCTCCTGACACAATGCTGTGTTAAAAAGGGAAGGCTGCAACCTCAGGTGTCTCTAGGCACAGAAGCTCAGTTACAGCTCCTCACACTCAAGATCTAGACTTTAGTGGCTGCAACCTCAGATGTTTCTCCAGATGCAGAAGCTCCACTGCAGGTCCTCACACTCCAGACCTAGACTTCAGTAAGTGCAATTCTGCTCTTTCCAAACTGAATACAAATAATGCTTTTTTCCCCCGCAATAACCACGGCTTTAGTTGTGACAAACAAGATGCTGCTGACTACCCAAGATTAATACTTTATTACTTGATTGGCCTCAATTTTGCACTGAGGAAAGGGCACAGAAAGGCTTCATCCTCATTAAAACTCAAACTCTGCACAACCTGCAAACACAGGCTCAGACCTGTTGTTTATGGAGCCTGACATGACTCAATCTCCTCCCTCAGTGATCAACTGCACTGGTGAAAGAGGGGGCAGGGAGAGGGGAGCAGGAGGGCAGACTACTCACGCCTGAGATGGTCAAGTTTCGCTCTCCAAAGTGCACAAGTTCTTGGAGGAGGACCACTACTTCAAATTTCTCTCTCCATTCCCTCCTGCACTCCCAGGACCAAAGCCAGGCAGTGCCATAGCAGTAATAACAACCTCGGTATGCTCTGGCTGTGCTGGTTCACCTATGGAGGGACAGCAGCACTGGACTTGTTGCACACCTGCAGAATGACTGCAACACAGACCTGTGAACAATTGTGACACCTCAGCCACCTTCTCACTCAAGCCTCAGGCCACGTTTACCATGGCACAGATATGTTTTCAAGTATTGCAACAGTATCTATATGGAGCTGCTAGCACCAAGTTCTCCCAGCAGCCAGTGGAAAGCCATGCCTGTTTGACCTGAGGCTTAGGAAATAAAAGTCCAGACGGCGGAAGAGATGCACCAAAATTACACAGCAAGCCAGGAACAGAAACTGGGCCAACACAGTTAACTTAGTGCCTTCTCCACTGCATTTCCTAACTGCACCATGCCCACTGCACAGAATCACTCCTGCTTGAAGTGACCGGCTCCCATGGCAGGAGACAGTGAGACAATGCAGCTACAAGAGCCTGTGTGTGCATTGTGATACCTGTCCTGTCACACAAGTGACTAGCTGGACACTTCTCACAGCTCAGTCTGATTAATCTCTTCTGCTGAGTACTCCCACTCCTACTTTGAGATTTTTGGACTCCCTTTTAAAATGTCTCTCTTCCACAGGTGCTGCAGACTGGAAAGCCCACACTGAGTACCAAGAACGCTGGAACGGCACAGTGAAACCACAGAGCCTGACAGGACTGAACAGAGGCTGGCCCACAGGAGCTCAGCAGCCAATGCCACCTTCAGAACACACTGCACAGAGAACTAAGTGCACCTGTGCACTAACCCTCCTGTACCTGCCAGCCTGGTCTGTACATGTTGTCTTTCTGAAGTAAGAGAATGGCACAAAGCCTTTATTTTTAGCCTTGCAGAAGGCTATGGATCTTTGCTGACATCCTGCAGAGCCAGTCCAGGCAGACATTCAAACACTACACTTGACTTGTCTCTAAACCCTGCTAGGTGAAGACACAGAAAGGTTTAGGTCTTGCAGCACCTACAAGACGGGCACTTTTCTTCACCCACCATACTCCATGCCTTCCACCAATTCATCCCTCTCAGAGACACTAAGTAGCTGTTGTAAAGTAGCAGCACCAGAGGTCACATTTCCTGGACAACTTTCACATGTGTTTCACTCATTGTTGTGAAGCAAAACTTCCACTGGGGAAAAAAAGCAGGCTTTGGCAAAGTGATGCTCTCAAGAAAACAGATAAACGTCTTGAAGGCACTATCCTCGATCTGCAAGCAGTGATAAAGCCTCATGAGAAACCCCAGAGCAGCAGCACTGTATACTCTGCCCTGCAGGTACCCAATGGACAGGTTCGTTGCATCCGCAGAGCTCAACACAGCTCCTGTCTCTTACAGCAGGACACACCCAGACTGTGCTTCTGCCCTCTTTCATAGAAGAGGATGTTTTAGAAAAGCAAAAGAAAGTTAACATTAACAGCCTATACCATAATTTTGCTGTGCTGTGAAAACAGAAAGAATAAAGATATCCTTCGCCTGTACTTTTAAAGCCATTCCAGCACACAAAGTGTTCATATCTGCAACTGGAATCCACTGTGTGAATGCTGGAGTGTCCAAGAGATGACTCCGCAGAATATGAGAGGCCAAAGGCCATGGCTGACACAGCTGAAAACTTAGGGCTGTTCTACACCTCAGCTACCTACTGTGATTCCTTACCTGCTTGGCATCCATACAAACCATACAAACCACAAGACAGATCACTTCCTGGCACAAGCAGTAGGGTGAATAAAGGCAGTGTCAGAAGCAATCAGAAAAAGTCCAGCCCTGGTCAAACCATGAGAAGAACACCAACAGTGGCAAATCATATCTTGCACTGATGTCAGCTTAGTACTCCAGCATTCAAACAGAGAACCACAGAATGAGCCAGGTTGGAAGAGACCTTCAAGATCAAGTCTGACCTACTGCCTAAGATCAACTAAGCCATGGCACTAAGCACCACCCTTTTGCCCATGAGAACCTTGGATTCCTCCCCTCTACCCAGTACCCTTGGATAGGAAGAAAAGGAAGCACGCACCTTCCTGTCCCTGAGCTTCTGCAGGGAAGTCTTTGCTTTGCTTGCACCTAAAGCTTTCAGACCTTAATTTCATGGCTGAGATTAAGTGAAATCTTTGATCAGAGGCACTAAAAGGTCAAATGAAGGTAGAATTTCATTCAGCGTGTAAATTGGATATGCCACATAAGAAAGCTTGCATTATTAAAACCTGCTGCACCCTCATGAGAACATAAGTACCACCATGGGTAACTTCAGCTCTCTGCACTGGTTCCACAGTAAAGGTTCTGCTTCCTCAGTAAGAATATGGGCAACTAACACTGCATTTTAGTGCAATGAGCCCCATTCTCTTTACAGAACAGCTCTCATCTGAGACCAAATTACAAACAGCACAGTAAAAACTCAGCTGTGGATGTCTTACAGATGACCAAAGTTGTGGTGCCCCTCCACTTCACTGAATCAGTCAACAAGGTTGTTAGAGACTTCTAAGGCAACTGAGTCCAACCATCAACCCAACACCATCAGGGCCTGAAGTGCCATTTCTACATGACCATAGAATCATAGAACAGTTTAGGCTGGAAGGGACCTCAAAGCTCATCCAGTTCCAACTCCTTGCCATAGGCAGGGACACCTCCCACTAGAACAGGTCTCTCGAGGCCTCATCCAGCCTGGTCCTGGAACACCTCCAGGGAGGGAGCAGCCACAACCTCCCTGAGCAACCTGTGCCACCTGGGCAACCCTCACTGGAAAGAGCTTCCTAACATCCAGTTTCAATCTCCCCTCTGCCAGTTCAAACCCATTCTTCCTCGTCCTGTCATTACAAGACCTTGTCAATAGTCCCTCCCCAGCTCTCCTGTAGCCCCCTTCAGATCCTGCAAGGCCACTTCAAGGTCTCCTCCAAGCCTTCTCTTCTCCAGGCTGCAGAGCCCCAACTCTCTCAGCCTGTCCTCAGAGCAGAGCTGCTGCAGCACTCTCAGCATCTTGGTGGCCTCCTCTGGACTGGCTCCAACACTTCCATGTCCTGCTTGTGCTGGGGGCTGCAGAACTGCACACAGGACTGCAGGTGGGGTCTGAGGAGAGCAGAGCCAAGGGGCAGAACCCCCTCCCTTGCCCTGCTGCCCACACTGCTCTTGCTGCAGCCCAACACAGGGTTGCTGTCTGGGCTGCACTCACACTGCAGGCTCATGTTGAGCTTTTCATCACCCCAGACCCCCAGGTCCTGTTCCTCAGGGCTGCTCTCAGCCATTCCCCACCCAGCCTAGAGCTGTGATTGGGATTGCATCCACCCAGGTGCAGGACCTTACACTTAGCCTTGTTGAATTTAATGATTTTAAAACACTTTCTGAGATGGGGACTCTACCACCTCCTCGAGCAGTCTGTTCCTCTTTAAAACCCAAAGCAGAACATAACCCACCACAGAACAAATTCAGAAGTGAACCTATGCCAAAACACAGTTTGTGTATCTGCCATCATCATCTAACTCCGGGTAAAAGCAAAGCCTAAACAAATTAGAGTCTCTGTAACATCTGTATACCCCATTAGAAACAAACTGCTAACCGAAGAACAAAACAGGCCTTTTTTTAATGGAAAATATCTGTTCCTTGCATTTTTTAATGTTATTAAGAACTCCTGCTTCATGCACGGCTCCGACCGGAGAGCAGAGGTCCCGAAGGCAGCAGGCACGAACCCGATTTACTGCACAACATTCACCAACTTCCATGCGGTTTGGTCCCCGCAAGGCTGGTAGCTGCGTGTCTGGCTACAGACCGGTAACAGAGCCCAGACACCGAGGTCCTTGCTTCCGAGCAGCCGCTGCCAGCGCACCGCACCGTGCGGTGTAACGGAGCCGAGCCTCTGACGTGGGAGCGGAGGGAGTCTTTCACCTTAGCTACACGGAACATTCAACACGCACCCAGACCGGCCGCCGCTGCCGGCTTTTCCCCCCGCGGCGAGCGAAGGCAGACCCCTCAGCACGGCAGCGTCCAGCCGGCCCGGGACGGGAGTCGGCACACGCCAGCACCTCCCGAGGGGGTCCCCCTCACGGGCCATTCTGCCGCAAGGAGCGAGGGAACTGCTCCGTCACCGATCATCAAGTTGCCTTCTCGGGTCACGGCCACCCGCGCCCGCGGCAAAAAGGCAGGAGTGGGGCCAGGTGCAGCCCCCGGGGCAGGGCTCGGCACGCTCCCCAGGCCAGCAGCGCGGAAAAGTTACACCATGCAGACGCCACCGAGGCGCTACCCCGAGCGGGCCGGGGCGGGCGCTGGCGGCGGGAGGGTGTCAGGGGGAGCCACCACGGCTGTCGCGTTCACCCATCACCGTCATGCCAGCGGGAGCCGCCACTGCCGCTCTGGGCCTGGTGCGCCGTGCCTAGCCCCCGCTGCGGCCCCTCTGGCGGAGCCACCAACAAAAGGGACGAGCAGTTCTCGGCCTCCACCAGACTAGGACGCCGCGGGGAAGGGGGGGGTGGAAGGCGACTCCGCCCCAGCCGGCCCCTCCGCCATGTTGTTGAAAGGAACCGACGGGGACACACAGCCCCCCGCCGTTCTCCTCCCACCTGTCCCAGGCGCCACCTCGCCCGCTCCCACCTCTGCGCCTCCTCTGCGCCTCCTCTTCCCCGGACGAGCGCTTACTTACCGACAGCCCCGGGGAAGAGCAGCGCGGCTGCCAGCAGACGCAGCAGGGCCCAGGGCCGCCGAGCGGCCGCCGCCGCCATGGTCCGGTCCCGACGCCGCGGAACCAGGGGGCGCGCGCGCGCCCGCCGCCAGGATTCCGCCTCGCGACCCCCACTCGCGCCACGGCCCAGCCCCGCCCCGCCCGTGTCTGCCGCTGAGGGGTCTGGGCAGCGGCGCCGTCTGATTGGCCACGGGCCGCGCGGCCCCCCGCCCCCTGACAGCCTCGGGGACAACAACAGCGGTGGGGGCGGGGCCGGGCCCGGCCGGGCGGGCAGCAATTGGCGCGGGCGGCGGCTGGGGTGGGCGCGGTGCGGGCGGGCAGGGGCTGCGGTGGGTGGCCATTGGCTCTGGCGGCAATTGGGGTGGGCAGGGGCGCGACGCAGATGAGGACGTGGTCTGCTACGCGGTGAGGTCGGAAGCTTGGCTGGGTCTGTCAGTGCGGCTGTGCGAGGTGCCTGGGTGGCGGCGGCGGCGGCGGCGGCGGCGGCGGCACAGAGCTCGGGTGCTCAGGCAGACGCTGCAGCTTGTCTCCAGAACGGGCTGAGCCGACACCTAGCGCGTCCTGGTGCTGAGGGAGCACCTGGGTGTGCGACCGAGGCGCCGCTGCAGTCCTCGCCAGCGGGCGGGGAGGCCCAGTGGGGTCAGCGCTCTTCGCCTCCGGGGCTCGTTGGCTGCGAGGTTTGCCGTCCCTCCACAGAGGGAGGAGTTGCGCGGCGCTCAGGTTGTCTCCGGAGAGAAGGAAGCGCTGCGATAACAGAGAAATTACACCTCCTTGGGCAGCGTGCGGGTGGGAGATGGGCTGGGAGAAGGCGCAGGGCTGCCACGCTTTATAGTGGGGTGTCGGAGGGGCTGCAGATGTAGCGCGCAAACCCTGGCCGCTTGTTCCCTGCTGACCGGCTGCCGAACACGTGGGACAGCTCCGTGCTCATGCTGCCGGTCGTACAGAGACACGGAAGCGAAATATTTTACAGTCACAGCATGGAGGGGTTTGGAGGGGACCTCGAGATCATCTGGTCCACCCTCTGCTAACGCAGGCTGCCCGGGATCAGGCGGGTTTGGGTTCTCTCCAGAGGAGACTGCACAGCCTCTCTGGGCAGCCCGGGCCAAGGCTCTACTCTGTCCTGCCTTGTTCAGTGCGCACGATCAGCACAGGCTGCTCGGCGGTCTTCGCGACCTACACGAGCAGAGATCTGTAAGTGGCCTCTGATGAAGGACCTTAGCAACAGCTGCAAGCACTGCCGCTGCCTCCCTCTTGCTGTCGTTTGGATGTTACCCCACAGGAGCCAAATCAAAGACCTAAATACCAAGGAACAAGTATCTTACTTTGCAGGGTTTGCTTTTAATCTGTTGTGCTGTTGGGGACGGAGGACATGATAATAACAAAGCACAATAGAGAATGTGGGACGTAGAGCACAAGGATGTTTGTAGCTGGTCGAACTGACAGGTCAGTTTTAACTTGTGGAACTGTATGGTGACCTGCACCACACTGTTTATAACCTACTCTAAAAGGGATCTGTTTCTGTGGAGGTTTTCTTTCACAAGGGGATCAGGGACAGAATCTAGTTCCTTTGGGCACCGTTCTGTTGTCATTCTTTCCCTTTGGCCACACCACGCCTTAGTAACTGCTGTATTTGTAACGTGAAGCTGGAGTTTTCCAGACAGCCTTGCCCTTGAGCAATTCTGGTTTGTTCTCCACACATTGCTTTCCTGTGAGCAAAATGAAGAGGTGTTGCGAGAAGGAAACCACCATGAACCCCTCGAGTCTAAAATGCAGTGTGCACTGCTGCCAAGCCCCACAGAAGCATACTTGGGTCTTGGCAGGATGACTCTCCCACATGCTTACTTGTCTATGCTGCTGAGTTGGCTTGGGTGGGAGAGTCACATCTGTGACTGGGCACTACTGGAACAATGCAAGGCACTGACACGTTTCCCCTGAAGTAGTGAAATAGGTAGCTTGTTGCCACATTCATCCTTTGTGGTTTACTTTGAGCTGAAACAAGTTTAAGCCTCTCTTGCATGGGAACTAGGACTTAAGTTCCAAGTCAGGTGTGATTTTGGATGGCAGAAAGTGCTGCTCTGCTGCTTATTGTGACTTGCCTTTAGTAAAAACAGGTTCCAGTGGTTTATAAGTAGCAGCTCAAGTCTCACCACTGTCACTGTTTACTGTTGAGTGCCTAAGCTGTGCACAACGTACAGAGAGTTACTCCCTTGGAAATAAACAAAGTCTTGAATAGAGCACCAAGGGCTGTCTAAACTTCGGCATGCTCTCCACAGACTGATGTTTCTGTGCAGAATGGGAGCTTTTCAAAAGCAAGAGCATACCTGGGAGCTGTTAGCCCCATAACCTGTTACCCTTGCGGGAATAATCTCTTTTAGTCTCCACTGATATACAGTGGATCAAATGATTCCTTTTAAACTGCATCAAAGTTTCAAAATAAATGGAATTTTTCAGTCCAACATGGAAAGATCTCACTTGACTGATTTCATTCATTTCATCCAGACTGCTGCACTGTTTTCCTCTGCAATTACTCCTTTCAGCCTCGCTCTGGTGTTCATTTTGATGATTCATTTACTTTATACACAGTTCCTAACCTGACTTAGCAGAGCTTCATCCTCAAGAGCACCTGACCTTTGTGTTGAAGTCATGCTGGAAAGAAGTACTCTACTTCGTCAGGGAAAGGCAATTTATTTTTAAGTGCTGGGCTGTTTTTTTTCTCTGCTGTGTTCTGAATGAGTACTACTGCTTCTCTTCAGCTGGCACTAGGGAGTATGCAGAGCCTCACTGGCTCTGGTTAAAACGACAAAGCTTTGCAAACCCTCATCTCTGGTGCCATTCCCTGGTAAGCCGGCTGCCGCAGCACAGGCTGCGAGCTCAGCAGCACAGCGGTGCAGACAGCGCGGGGTTCTGCTCTCTGTCCGGTTCCTGTAGCCTGCACGTTCATCTCGGAGGTGGAAAGCAGCTATTCAGAGTTCCTTCACATCTCGGAGGTGGTGCCTAACCGTGTCGGGTGCCTGCCAGGCCGTTGATAGAGAGAACGCTTAGCCTTGTGAAAGGATTAGCACAAAGACAGTTTGGGATGCATTTTTGCTGACTCAAACTAGTGTTATTTCCTAAAAATTTCTCATTTCTCCCCAGTTTTCTCTCTGCCTCCTTGACACAGCTCTTCTGTGTGATCCCCCTCCTGTAAAAGCAATTCTAGGCCTGCTGGCTCAGGCTCAGAAGTGGAAGAGACAAGAGAAATGGTGATGGCTGGGGGTAGCTGGCTGCAAGCACAGACCCCACTGTCTGTAGCCTGGCTGAGCTGAGTGTCTGCCAGCAGTTGAAGGTAGGTGGTTTCTGTTGGAAGCACATAAAAGTACTTTATTGTCCCACTTGAACCTTCTGTGCTGGAGGTGCAAGCCTGCCACATGCAGATACCCCTTCCAGCTGTGCAGCTGAAGCAATCTGTCGCTTTGCAGAGCGCGCAGCGTTTTAGGGAAATGGCGTATAAAGGGACGCAGGCAAGTGTGCTGCACACATTTCAGATGTTAGGTGAGCTGGGTTGGCCTCTTTACCTTGTAGTGATGGAGTTGTGACTTTTCCAAGAGAAAAGGATCTGATTCAGCTGACCCCAGAAAGGAAGCTGGGTTTCACAGTACTATACAATGATCCCAGTTCAGTGCAGAAAGTGAGATTTGGTTTTAACTTTGGAAGATTGCCATCTAATAATTTAACGCCCTCTTTGCCAACAAATGAGCACACACTCCAGACTAAATCCTAAAAAAATGGTTATATGGAGTCTGAACTCCATACTTACTGCCTGACAAAGGAGAAGTCAAGATGCTGTTTAAAGTATGCAGCTGGTAAGGGCAAAAGCCTTCAGATATCACAGTGATGTTCCTGAAGGATGTGGGCACTTAGTGGTTGTTTCTGTCATCGCTGCTGTTCCATTCACAGTTCTTCAGTTCTGCGAGTGCCAGAGGGGCAGATTCACAAAAAATTAAAATCACTTTGCACAACTTGGTGGCTAACAAGGTCTAGAACCTGTTTTCAAGGAACCGTGGCAGACATCTTTCAGAGCAGTCTCTGTTTCAGTTTCAACAGAAAGTGACTCCCTCAGCTACAGAACGAAATAAATGAAAGTCAGACAGTTGGTTTGCCTGCATTTACTATGCACAGTTTTACCAGTGAAACAGGATGCTTGCTATTCACACTTCTCAGCTTCCCTGTTAACAATAGCACCAAAATAAGGATGAGATTTCTTCCAGGTAAAATTCACTCCTGCCTAAACCCCTATTCCTGAAATCTGCAAAGGAAAAATTGAAGGTGTGGAAGCTGCTAAACTGATGTGGAAGCATCAGGCTGTAACCTCTACAAGCTCACAGGAGCTGGGTGCTCAGCTCCCACTGAAGCTCAGACTTGAGGACCCATTCTTCTCACAGCTTTCTGGAAGATTGCAACCTTGTAAAGTGCGTCAGCCTGCATCAGTTCCTCAAGAGTAGGAGGGGTATGCACATATATGTGAAGAGTCCATGCAAGTAAAAAGCAGAGCACAGAGCATGCAGTTTGCTGAGCCATGCTGCTTGTGAGACAGGCTACTGGATCTTCCTCACAGGCCACACCTAGCTTGTGCCCTTAGGTGACCTCCATCTCAGCCAGAAAGACAAGGGGCTGCGAGTTCATTGCTGGCAAACTTAGAAGTGTGTGGGCTTTGGGTGGAAGGGCTCCCAGACAGCCACATGTGCATGGGCCACTCCACCTGGCTGGAATGTGGTTTGTGCTGAGGTCCTCTTCTTTGCCTGGTTTTTTTTCCTGAAGTGAGCAATGGCAAACAATAAAATATTTACATTATTAGAAAGGAGCATCAGCTTTTTCTGTTGTGAAGCAGAACACTCCTGCGTGCCACTTGTACATTATTTTCCTTGGGGATCAGACACAAAACTGTTCTCAATGCAGAGAACAATAAATTGATTACTACAGCTGTACACTTTCTGGTCAAGAAGTTTCCCTGTCTTCAGTGGTGATGCTTGTCCCATAGCTCCTGTGTCAGCTGTGTGCCAGGCTTCACAGTAGTTGCTAACCAGTCGGATCCCGTGTGCGGTTGAGCCATGCCATATTACTTTTTGAGGCCTAAAAGGTAAATTTTGGAAGTTATTTCCCCAAGAAATATGTTTTGCTATATTCAGCTGTAAATCTAAAGGTGTGGTGACCTGTATCTCTGCTTTCCTTTTTGGAGCAAATGGTGGGTAGGGAAAGATAAAGAGAGAGAGCAGAGGAGGAAAAGGAGAACACAAACTCCTATCCCAATTCATAGCCTATCAGAAACACAGAAGGAAAGACAGCATAAGGGAATAGTTTGTATCACATTACTACCAGTTCAAGATACTGCTGCTTGTACTACCTGGTAAAATAAACTCCATGTAAAACTTACAAGTGCTAATGTAAACTCACCAGGATGGATCAGTTAGGACGTTCCTTCCATCAAAGGAGTATATTGGAACATGAGTGTTGAATCGTCCCCCATTTCCATCAAACAGAGATTCCCAGTTACTGAAAAGTATTTCTCCCTGTTAAAATTCCAAAGCAACTTTTACAAACAAAAGGTATTTCCTTAATCCACATCATACCTGACTCACAGCTGTCTATCCACCTGAGCCCTTACTTGCTTTTAAGAACACCTGCGACTACTGGTTTCACCTCAGTGTCTGCACGATGCTGCTGAGCAAACCTGTCTCATCTCTATGCCTTACCTCTGATCACTTGCTTCACAGCTGCCCCTTGGGTCTGTTGCCACTCCTAACACTGAGCTCAATCATCTCTTTTTCCACTGGCCTCCTCCTGACGGTCTAGGAGTCTGTTTGACAAGCTGCTTACAGCTACTTCCGCATCACCCAGAGGTGGGGGTTGGCAGGGATCTCTGGAGATCGTCTGGTCCAACCTGCTACTGCCACAGGGTCACCTAGGCCAGGTTGCACAGGAACAGCATTCTGCTTTGGGATTTTTTGGCCCTTTCTTCAGCAGCCAGACAATGCTCCAGAGACACATTTGTTTCCCTCAGCTTTAGTTTCTCTCTTCACATGAGACCACAAAACAACTTCTGCTCCAGACTCTGAGTTTCACTGGGGCAAATGCAGCATCACTCTCAAAGGCTCAAAAAATGATAAAGTTAAGCATTTGAGCCTACTGTGCTCATACGAGAAGGGAGAATGTAGTAGCCATTTCCCAGCAATGAGGGTGCACTTTCCCTGCTGCTGTGGAGCACCTCCACGAAGACAAGAACCACACTGTTGCTTTCTCAGCAATCTGCTCCAAGTAGGCTCTTCTCGGAGCTTTGCTTCCACCTTTAGCCTCAGGAGATTGGGAAAAGCAGCCCTTGGGAATGCAAAGGAAGTGTGAGATGGTCTGTAACGTTCTACTTTATCACTACATTTTTGTTTCTTGGACCAGACTCTGAAATACAAAGCAAAGATTCTTGCTTATAAGATAAAATCTAGGCTGAATCTTTCTGCCTTTGCCATTTTCAAAGACCAGGGAGCACCTAAAGCCTATCCTGTGCAAAGCAAACAGCAAGCAATCATTTTTACCTTAAGGTTCACTATTGGCAGGTGATGTCTGTCTGTTTTTCTGACAACTGTGGCCAAGTCTTGCAGATGTGATGAGAGGAAAGCTCTGTAGGTAGATGTCAAACCTGAGAGCTGGGCCTGTTGAAAACACTGAAAATCTGCTCGCATATCACCAGAAAAGGGCAAGTTTAAGGCCACCAGATGCAGCTGGAGAAAAAAAAAAAAAAGAGAAAACCCCCTGATTTTTCTCAAAGTTTGTAATAGTAAGAAGACCTCTACTGGAAAGACCTCCAGCTCCGTCCAGCAGAAGAACTGGTGCTTCCTGCACCAGGTCTCACCGTCACTTGCTGCTGTAACATCACATTGCTTAAAGCTGTGAGATCTGCAGCAAAACACCTATTTCACCTGGGACATCATGGAAACCATCATGGTTAGCTACTCTTACAACTTAAAATACCTGAAAAAGCAACTGATACTTTACAGCAGAAGTCTTGGACTTACCACACAGAAATCACAAATCCTGCAGGCATGGAAATAAGCAGGAAGAAACAACACTCTCTCTCTCTACACATGCACATATACACATACATATATATATTAATTCACTGTTATTAAGTACGAGAGCTAGGACAATTAAATCAAACAGCACAGATGCAAGAACGAATCCCCATTTTGGGGGATTTTTCTGGGTGCTTTGCTTTGTTGTGGATTATTCTTTTTTGTGTGTTTTTGTTTGTTTCATTTTTTAGCAGTAACTCAGCTACCTTGCTTTCTTTGTTTAAACATTTTAAAGGACTTGAAATGAAGGCTTAGCTTCTAAAGTGCCCATCTGAAATAAGCAGTGACATAACAATTTAATTGTGGCACCACTGTGTGCTTTAAGTATAAGCACTAAGTGAATTCCTAACTCAGAACCAGGATTTGAGTGCACTGTCAGCAAGTTTGCTGATGGCACTGAGCTGGGTGCAGTGGTTGCTACACCAGAAGGCTGTGCTGCCATTCAGCCAGACAACTGGGGCAGGTTGGAGGGGTGGGCAGGGAGAAATGTAATGAACTTCAACAAGGGCAAGGGGAGACTCTGGCACCTGGGAAAGAACAACCCCAGGGATCAGGACAGTTGGGGAGTGACCTGTTGGAAGGCAGCAAAGGGGAAAAGGATCTGAGGGTCCTGGTGGATGGGAGGGTGACCATGAGCCAGCAATGTGCTCTGGTGGCCAGAAGGGACAATGTCATCTGAGGTGGATTAGAAGGGCTGTGGTTAGTAGGTTGAGAGAGGTTCTCCTGCCCCTCTACTCTACCCTGCTGAGGCTACATCTGGAGTACTGTGTTCAGTTTTGGGCCCCTTGAGTTCAAGAGGGACATGGAACTGCTGGAGAGAGTCCAGCACAGAGCCACAAAGATGCTGAAGGGAATGGAATATCTTCCTTACAAGGAGAAACTGGGGGAGCTGAGGCTGTGCTGCTTGGAGAAGAAGAGACTGAAAGGTGACCTCACCAATGGTTATCAATATGTGCAGGGTGAGTGCCAGAAGGCCGGAGCCAGGCTCTACCCAGTGATACCCAATGGCAGGACAAGGAGCAGTGGTGGAAGCTGAGGCAGAGGAAGTTTCATGTAAACATGAGGAGGAATCTTTTCCCTGTGAGGGTGACAGAACCCTGGAGCAGGCTGCCCAGAGGGGTTGTGGAGTCTCCCTCTCTGAAGATATTCAAGACCTGCCTGGACGCATTCCTGTGTGATCTGGTCTAGGTGACCCTGCTGTGGCAGGGGGTTGGACTGGGTGAGCTTTTGAGCTTCCTTCTAGCCCCCTGACGTTCTGTGATTTCTATCTTTCAGATGGGAAAGGGGCTGGGATGATGATGACAGCTCTGGAGGAAAGAGTTTACAATTGTCTCGGAGGTGTCTAAGCCAGTTAAAGAAGTGTGTTTGTACGTTTCTAAAGTAAAAGCTGTGACTCTGAAAAGGAAATGTTACCAATGTCCCTCAAGATGCAAACTGTCATGCTCCAAACTGCACTATGCGGACATGGATCTCTCAGACCACAGAGCTCATACTTACTGCTGGCTTCCCATTGTTCATGTTTGACAGTGGCCTCAGTGCTGGAAGAGGCTGAAATCCCTGTTATTTGAACACATGCAAACAGAGATGTTAGTTGAGGTACCCAGGTCGACATTTCAGACACTCAAGTTTCCTAAATAAAGCAAACTTTGAATACTGAAAAAGCTGAACCTGTCCTGCCTCTGAAAAGCAAGCCCAAAATGCATAGCCAGGGCACTTTACCTACATGCCATCAGTCTGATGGATCACAGAAATAGGTGTTTGAAAGCTGTCCTGGCCAGAGATGCTTTGCCAGACCCCAGTGTAAAACAGTGCTCTGCAAGAGTTGGTGTCAACCTGGCTGGCATCTGCAGTCCTGCATGGAAGCAGCCTGGCTTGGCAGGAGCAGAGTCCAGGGAAATCAAAGCTGAAAGGGCAAGGAGGATGTGGAAACAGAAGATGTAGTGGGTGAAGATGCAGGCCTGAGTAATTCCCTCTCCTAAGCAACTGGCATGTAGAGCCCAGGAGGCTGCTGACCCTCAGAGCTGTCCAGGAACAGCAAAGTTTTCTTTAGCTGTGGTAGGTGAGTAACAAGGTATTGACTTGTCCTTTGGGAAACTCCTGTGATGGCAGATGGAGGCTGCAGACAATTTTTGTTACACCAGGTCTGGACATCTCCCACTGTGCTAAGTGCATTCATCTCTGACCTTCTCTAACTTCTTGTATTTCTTTCTGGCCGTCTTCCTCCCTGGTGCTCCTCTCTGGCACTCTCTTGCCCTTTTGTAACCTCAGCAGTCAGACCAATGAACCTGTCAATGAGACTCTTCTCTATCCCCTTCACCATTCATTCTCCTGTAGTTTTTCAGGACGGGCAGCATGTTCACATGCAGGGTGGTCCAACAGCTTGGAGACCGCGGTCAGGTACAAACTAACAGCCAAGGCTTTAGGGTAGACCTTCAGCACTCAGTGGGATAAGCTACATGCATGATGATGAATACAGGACTAGGGTTCTCAGAAGAAAACCTGCCTTTCAAAAACACATTTCTGAATTTCCTTGAAAGGGACCAGCACTTGATATGACTCACAGTGTTACGAAACAGAGGGCTGCCAAGTCTGGGGGGTTTATTTCTGTAGGCAGCCTGCTTTTTGTAGATTCTGCCTTGTCTCTGCAGTGTTTGGAGTCTCAGAACGCAGTGAAAACAGATGACTGGCCCGGAGGAGCCAACCTGCAAGCTTCTGTAGTGGTAGGACGCTTGTTTTGTACTGACAAGTCTCACTGGAAGATCATGAGTGCAGGGATCTGCCTACAGCTTCTGCCGAGTGTGTCACCTGGTTTTGCACAATTAGAATCAGTTTTTCACAGTCCAGTATTTCGTACTCACGTGGCTTGATAGAGCTGGAGGAGGGAGGCTGTCAGCAGGAATAGGAATTAGCTCACCAAGCTGAAAGAACCCAAAAGGAGAAGCAAACAAAACAATCACCAGGAGCTCCTGAGCTAAGCCAAAAGGAATCTTGGCACCCATACTTCTCCATCCCTGCAACAGCTCCGTTTTGAGTGAGGAAGCTGGAAGGGGTCAGGAAGCAGTGCAAGAGTACCTGCAGCTTCCTCCAGCCATTTCGGACACGGATGAACATCTCGCTGCTTTCACTCAGGTAGATCAACGAACCTTCTGCCACAAAATGAACTTGGTCCAACATACTCTCGATGTTCCGGAATGCTGTGACCTGCCCGGCAGGAAATGTGTCATCAGACACACAAAACATCTTACAAGGGAAGTACTTGAACTGAGTCTTTCTGAACAAATGTCCCAAGTTTGCAACGAGTCCCTGCTGCTAGCTCGATTTGTTTTTCAGAAAGGGCGACTGTTGAGAAACGCACAAGAGAGAAGCCTTGGCTGCCACTGCTACTGCCTGGGTATCTGGAACACAGAGCTGATTTGACTGAGGCAGCAAGAAAAGGAAACGTGTTTCCATGTGTGCTCCAGCACAACGGCGTTTAGAGCTGCTATGGGACACTTTTCTTAGAATCAGTGACCTACACTGCCAGGTTTTAACCCAGAAATGTAAGGTTCTCGTGGGAGCTGGGCATTCAGCGATGACTCTGGTGTCTAAGCACGGTCAGTGCCATGCTCTCACAGATAACTGTTTTGGACGTGGGGTGTGCCCCATGCCACGACCTGACCATGCCACCCGTCTCTCATCTCTCAAAGACTGTCACCAACAATAGACAGGCTTCTCTTACATCTTGTCCCAGCTATAGGCTCCCTGCTGAAACATGACCACCTCAGAGAACTAGAAAACATCCTGATAAACAGAGACACAGGATAGAACTTCCCCTGCCCTCTCAGTGCTACCAATGACAACCAAAGATCTGAAGCAAGGTTTCAATGGCAAACTTCCTAATTTTGCTGCCTTACCAGATTCCTGGCTGCAGGTGATCCTGGCTCTCCAGGAGGACCTGGTGGCCCAGGCATTGCAGCTGCTGAAATACAAGCATACAATGCATGTTGAAGGCCATCTTTTTTCGAGAGAGGTGGTGAGTGACATCAAGAAACGACTTGGTGATGTTTAGGAGCGGTGGGAGCTTTACATAGCCGCAGCAGCATGGCCCACACTTGCAGCTTCCCAGGTTTAGTCAGCTGCCCAATTTGACCGATTCTGACAGGGCATCCCTCCTTTCCTCCTAGCACAGTTGGGCTTTTCATGCAGCCAGCGTCCCAGAGCATGAGTCAGTGAAAACTGCCACTAGAGAAATTGTCCCTTTTGTGCTCCCAGTCCAACTTTACCACCCCACCCTCTCACCCCCCCTCCCAAGGAAATTGATAGAGGGCAAAAGAAGAGAGGGGAGCAATCCAATTCAGGTGTGCAGAGGAAGGGGCAGTGGGGGGTATGGCTGTATTCCTATACACTCACATACACAGCAAGAAGCAAATTCACACCCTCTCACCTGAGCCATATATTGCAGCTGGTCCTGGTGGTCCAGGTGGTCCAGGTGGTCCAGGTGGTCCAATTTTTCCATAACCTGGTAAGCCAGGTAGACCAGGTAACCCTGGAGGTCCCCTGGGTCCAATAACTGAATCCCCTTTTGGTCCCTATTAGCAATAAAAAGCATTTCTTTGAACGTCTCTGTTTCCTTGCTGCAAGATCTCCACCTCTGGTGGCAGCTTTTGTTCTGCCGCCAAAGCACTGCTCCAACGAGAGTAGCTTTGGGTTACTGTGGGTAACTTTCCTTGAGGAAGCAGGGATGTTAGTTTACAAGGAAAAAAATGGCCATACACTGAATTCAAGAATGCAACTTTCAGAAATCTTTCTGGAAGTTCTCACATCCATCCCTGAGTGGCTGATACCTGCAAAACTCTTCACAGTGCTCTCAGAGCCCTGGATCTCAGCCTACTCGTGCTGAGACTGCTTGATTTGATGTTCTTATGAGACAAGAGCTTGCCTGGAGATTCATGGTGGGAAAGCTTTAAGATAAAGCACGTCTGCACAGGGTGGACATCCCATGACAAACGCTGTCTTCTCCCTGCTGTGGCCAAACATCATCTCATATCCTTTAAGCTCTCCAGCTGCTGGTCTTCCAGATTAAAAGCTCCACACCCTATGTGTCCAGTGGAGCAGTATGTTCTCAGCCTGGAGGAGGAGGTCTCCAACTGGCCTGCAGATACAGAGCAGGCTTTGAATCCTGGACTAGGAGAGCTCAGTGCCTGGCAGACCTTAGCTGCGCTGTCCAATTCTTTCTTGCTAGTGAGTTTCTAAATGGGGAGATGGTTCCCAGCAGTGTGGAATAGTACCAGGGGAACTTTTGAAGGTGGGCTTGCCAAGCTAACACTTCATCCTTGGCTGCCACCCACCCAACCATGACGATAGAGTTGTGCACTGCACACCTTCATCGCCAGGTCTCAGGGTTAAACGAGTTTCCAAAGCATTCATGCACTCACAGCAGCTGTGGTGGCAGTTACCAGAAGAGAAGATAACATGGTAGACAGTGGCTCAACTTTGTAGGAATGATCCAGATGGATACACACTGGACTTGTCATTCATTGGTTTGGGTTACTGGAATAAAACCTAGGATTGTTTATTTAGATAGTAAATATTTTTCAGGTCATGCTCTGTCTGGCTTTGTATCACCTGTTTTGGCCTTTATGGGGCTCTAAGCAGTGGCAGCAGAAGTTCTGTTTGCTGCCTCAACATGCAGGGCTGCTGACAGCAGGCCTCTGCTCACTGATGCAGCTGTATCAGACAGCTGGGCATGGAGGGAGGTTGCTGTGGCACCTTAATTCCATGCCACATGGCTGTGTTTAGTGTCTTTCAAATTAAAGCTGTAGACACCCACAAGTACTCCTGCTCTACAACCTGCATGACTTACAATTATCCCTGGCCTTCCGGGAGGTCCAGGAGGTCCTGTCAGGAAAAAACCTCCATTTGGTTCTCCTTTCTCTCCTTTTACACCAGTGACTCCATTGTCTCCTTTTTCACCCTTGAAAGAGAATATAATTAAAACACTGATCTGAGGTGAAATCAGAACTCTAGACACTGATCTTTCTAAGGTTACATCAAATCTCTGAGCCTCAAAGAAAAGCATCTGCCTCTACTCATTTAACATCAACTCCTCCTTTAGTGATAGGGAAGGGAAAGGAATGCTTTCTCCACTGAGGCTGCAAGGCTCTCTCAGGGTAGGCATTCAGGGAGGTGACGTTACGTAGAGGCAGAGAAAATGCCTCTGTTGCTCTCTCCTGCTATTCCACCTGGCATAGCCTTGTTCTGTGCAGTAGCTGGAGACAAACAGAAAGCTAGAGGAAGTGTGAAAGCCTGGCTGTCTGCTTTGCTCTACCACTGAGGAGAAAAGCAAAGCAAGACTAGCACAGAAAGGACATGTACCTAAAGGTGTCAAGTGACAGAATGAGAGGAAATGGCCTCAAATTGTGCCAGGGGAGGGTTAGGTTGGACATGAGCAAAATTTCTTTGCTGCTAGAGTGGTCAGGCATTGGAGCAGGCTGCCCAGGGAGGTGGTGGGGCCACCATCTCTGGAGGTGTTCCAGAAACGTGTGCCACTTGGGGATGTGGTTTGATGGCCACAGTGGTGCTGGATTGATTATTGGACTCGTTCTTAGAGGGCTTTTCCAGCCTTGATGATTCTATGAGGCAAAATGAAGAGTGACATACACAGGATGAGAGAGAAGGGCAGGGATGTGTACCAGGGTAAGAGAAGAGACACCATAGAATGCTGCAGACACTTTGAACTGCAGGTCTTCTGTCCTTCATTGCTGGTTATGGGTTACTTTGGAGGACAGCGTGATGGGAAAGCAGCAGTTAAATGCTAGAGCATTATCCCTCTGTGCCAAATGAGCCACAGCAATTGTAGGTTCTTCCTCACGTTATTTTCTTCTTTGTGTCTGTTTCTTTTCCTTCACTTTTTTTTTTTTTTTTGGGCTACTTTGTTAGAACTTTCTGAGAAAAAAACCTGTGAACAGAAGAGGCAAAAGGAAAAGCAGAAGTGGCAGGCAGCTGCAGAAAGCCAGCAGAGATGGGTATGTGTAGCTCCTCCTCTGACTTTTCTTCCTTTTAGTTTCTCAGTAAGCAGGTCTGCAAAGCTTTCTGTATGGCACTGTGCAGAGATGGAGGAGCAGGTGAAAGAGGAGTTCCGCGTAGCTAAAGCTGCAAAGCTACAGACGACTCTGTAAGATCAAAGAAGCTGTATCAGCGCTGCTGGGCATGCGTGAGGCACTTCGTGAGAGGAGTAACTTCGGTGCATCCAGCCAAGCAGAAACAAAATCTGAAGATCAGACAGCGCTGAGTCCTTCAAGGAAACTGACAGTACTCTGCTTTTGGTGGCATCGTTAAAGGATAAATCGAGGCATTCTTATTTAGATTCTGTACTAGTGATAAGCAGATTTGTTCACTGAAAAACTTTCTAAAATAGTATTGCATCGTTCTACCTTTTGCCACTGGAAGCAGCCAGGAGAATACTGGCTCTGAGGAGCAGAGAGAGACCAAAGAGATCAAGGTATGGGTATGCTTCCTTGTAAGAGATGCCAGCAACTGCACCTCCCACCACTAACTTATTCTATTCAGTGTGCTTCCCAGACAAACAGCATCGCAAGGAGCAATTTCCTCCCTCTGCCAAGTGTCAGCTGCTGCTCAGTTGTTCCAGGAGCCCTTTAGCAAATGGATGTGTCTTACCTGAGCTTTATGGAAACAAAAGCACTCACTTCTGGCAGATCATTTACCATGGCTTGCATTAGGCAATAGTGATTTATGACTCACTTTAGTGCCACCGGCAAGGTAAAAAGTCTCAGTAATAACATTTTTCACAAGTAATCTTGGTGAACCACTGACATCTGCTGTCTCTGTATTTAGAACAAACTGGTCTGTGCAGCTGGGGTGTAAGAAACTAACGTAGTTTGTATCTGCGGAGGTGCTTCTCTGTTTTGCGTTGTGCTGGCTTAGGCTTAGTTTATAGTAAAGCATACCTTTAAAAAAGCTAATTGGAACTCAGACACAAATGGGATGTAATTACCTTTATGCTATTAACAAAGTGGCTGAAATATGATGGAGGCAGAGGTGGACCTGAAAAAATGAAGGTAATACAATAAACCACAATAATTATCTGTAATTTTCTTTTTAAAAGCACTGCTTTGAATTACTGGGTTAGGAGTTTAAAGGAGGTATGTTTACAGTAACATTAACCTTAAGTCTAGCAGACAGTTTAGTTTGGTTTCCTAAGAAAGCAACAGGCCCTCTCTTGTCTGTTCCTCTTACACCTTCACCACTTTGGAATCCGATTGTGAATTTCAGACAAACTTGAAAGAAGGCTTCATGGTCAAAAATTCTGTTTTCTGGAAATGTGGCAGCTGGGCAGGTGCTGGGGGAGAAGCAGCCCAAACTAATCCCAAATTAACCCAAGGTGAAAGGAAAGCTTTGCATGTGGAGTGGCCAGCCAGTAGATGTGTTATCTTCCATGCAAGGAGAGGACCACAGCTGATAAGGGAAGGATAGAGTCAGCACTGTGCTGTGAGCACACACTGCTTGCTCTGTGGCATTTTTCTGCCACAAAACCCAACACCAATGGCAGTGGCTACAGCACCCGTGCCGGTGGTGCTCAGCTGAAGCACACTTGGAAAAAAGACTGGTTTACAGCTGCACATAACAGCTCAATTCATCTTCTTCAAATGTATTCTGATTAATGGTTGAGGCCTTTGTGTCCAACCCTGTGCCTGCCATAGGACTCACAGAATGGTGACCTCTGGAGATCATCCAGGCCAAAACCCACTGCAGATACACTTAGATCAGGTTGCCCAGGATCACAGTGCCCAGGTGGGTTTTGAAAGTCTCCAGAGGAGGAGGCCCCACAACTTCTCTGCCAGTCTGACCCAGGGCTCCAGCATGCTCAAAGTAAAAGGCTTTTGGTTAAGTACAAGCAAAACCTTTTGTGTTCCAGTTTGTACCCACTGCCCATTGCCTGTCGGGCACCATTGAAAAGAGCCCAGCCCCATCCTCATGACTGCCACCTTTTAGCTGTCTACCTGCATTGAGGAGATCCTGTCTCAGTCTTTTGTTTTCAGTCTAAAGACCCCAAATCAGACTGCAGAGCTGTGTTACCCTAAAGTAGGAAGTCATGGGTTTTAGCCCAGCTGCCTCAAAGACATTGACAAGAAAAGAATATCTCAGGAACTGGACATGCTGTCCTTCTAACATTTCCAGAAATCCCTGACCTGGCAGTTACATCTCAGGGTCTGCTTTTGTAGTTCACAATTCATAATCCCCACAAGGTGCAGCAGAGACATTGCTCTTCAGAAGACTTTCTGGTAGCATTATGCCCTTTGTTGCTTTGTGTGTCAGTCCAGCAAGGAACCCACTTGTAAGGCTGCAGGAGGAGGTACCAAAGGACTTTGCTGCACTGCTTTGTAATGAAACATGCATCCCTTCACAGGCCGTCAGGGACAGATTAGAGGCAGCATACCTGGTGGTCCTGGAGCACCTCTGTCACCCTTTTCTCCTTTTGGGCCTGCCGAACCTTGCAGTCCCCAGGAGTCTCTGTTTGCTTTAGCACCTGCCAGAGAGCATCACACCTCCATTAGAACCTGCAAGCTGCAGTGACCATCAAGCCCCCAAAAGCATGAGCAGACTTTTGCACCCCTGTGGGGCATGTGGTCCCAGTCCTTACTCTTGTCTCAGGCACCATTGAAACACTGAGTGGCTGCCTCATTGCCCTCTCTTACCAGCTCCAACGTGTGCAAGGCAACCTTTTTCTGAGTCAAGCTTTCACTCTCCCTTCCCTCTCCACCCAGCATGAGACTCTCTGAGCAAACCTGTTCTCACTGCATTTGTGAATGT
Organism: Tricholaema leucomelas; assembly: GCA_013400475.1. Lineage (NCBI taxonomy): Eukaryota > Metazoa > Chordata > Aves > Piciformes > Lybiidae > Tricholaema lacrymosa > Tricholaema leucomelas. The sequence continues at coordinate 66,811 of WAAF01001965.1, read as the reverse complement.
CACTGGAGCAAATATAGAAATGGCTTTTAAGTTATGGCTCTGTATTTGATAGCACATCTTCTGCTACCTCCAGACCCCAAACCAAACCAGTAAAGGATAATATCTGCAACTGTTAATGTAAAAAAATGTTATTGTTTATTGCTCCTTCATCTCATAAAAGCCTTAGTAATTGTGATGGTTTGGGTGTTACCCGCCCTCCCCCCCACACACTTTGGAAATCACCCAGACTAGACTAAGCCAGCTCTGGAAATTGAATGAAGCTTTATATTTACAGCTTAGCACAACAGACAAGCAGACAGTTACAGTATATACAGTTATATAAAGGAATATACAAGGTGAAAGGTAGTACAGAAACACAGCAGCCCTCCCAGAAACCTGAGTCTCCAGGAGAGGCTCACAACCACCCTTCCACCTTATCCTACCCCTCTCTACCCTACCCCAGACATTGCCTTGTGCCCAAGGAAGACTGGAGGGCCAGCCAGGGGGGTTAGGAAGCAGGTGGATTAATCAGAGAGATGACAGGTTAGGTCAGAGAGAGAAATGCAGCCCACAGCCTGGCCAGAGAGCATCTCCATTATCTATGTTTGGATTCTTGCTCTTACATATCTCAGCAAGTCTATGAGTGAAGTAGACACCACCACTGTTTCCCTTTCACAGCCTGTAATCTAGTTCTTCTCACCAAAACATTCTAGCTAGCTTCAAACTAGCACAGTAGTAAGAAAATGTTCTCTGAGAGCGGAAATGCTTCCAGAATAAGGTTCCATTCAGGTAAGATAAGGGCAGAACTGCACTCAAACACAGCTGGATAAACCTTCCATTTTCCCAGATATTATTCAACTTCCATGGTAACCTTGCCCTATGAAACTCCTGGGTAAAAAAACCCTGAGTATTTAGACTTTTTAGGTCTGATTTCTCTCTTTGCTCTGTCCAGCTCATTTCTAATCTCCTTGCAAATTTCATGTAAAATGACATTATTCTGCCACAGTAGCATCTTGCAGCCATTTCCTTCAGGCAGAGATGCCTTTGCAAGGCTAAGGTGAGGTGGTCCTGTTCTGAGTGACGAGCAGGAGTGGTGCTAAAATACAATGGCACATCCCTTGAAGTAATTTTCGGTGGTCCCCTGCCTGGGGTATCTTCAGCCCCTATGGCAAGTTGTGATCTGCGCCAGCAGTCAGCAGATCACTAAGAACACCAGCTCTTCTCCAACCCGACCTGAGTACATGTTTGAATTTCCCTGGGATGAGCACAGAGACAATATTTTGCTTAGTTACCCAGCCCAGGCTCCATGACATGGTGCCACTTCTAAATAAGCCTTTATTGGTAAGAAACCTGCAGTCTGAGAAATAAAGCATTTTTCCTGCTCCTAGTTGTGTCAAGTGGCTACAAATACAGAGCATGAGATGGACCTCCTCCCTCTCAGAAGCCCTGTTACAGCAGAAGTTTCCCAGACAGTTCCTCTCTGCCCTTCCCTTTTGTCTCTCAGCCATGAGAAGTGAAAGCTGGCCGCACTCCTATGGGCTTCCCCATCACCTCCTGTCTATCAAGTGGGCAGTTAAGTTCTCCTCATGGTCAGCCCAACCCTAACTGTCCAACTGTGTCATCTTTGGAGTTATTTTCCAGGCAAAGTTCCAGCCCAGCTGTCAGCATTTTAGGTCATCTTAAAGATTCAAGACCAATACAGAGCTTTCACAAGCCAGCTCTGATTTTGTCTTCTCCAGGATATCTTCCTTTACCATCTACAGCATCCTCTTGCTCCTTGTCCTGGTGAGCTTACAAGCTCTGCTGTTTCTTTATCAGAGAAGGGATGTGGTTTTTACACCATCAGTCAAATACTGGGGAAATGAGATTGCCTGGTTGCTTCTGGGGGAGTAGTATCTGGTGGACTTCAGAATTTGCCTTCTAGGAGCATTGCCAGAGCAGAGACTAATAATTTACACAGTCTCTGACAGGGGACTCTTAAGATTAGATCTTGTAGAGAAGTGTTGTGCTGCTCAATTTTGAAATCTTTGCCTCCAGAGTACAGATCTGGGCCCATTTCTTCCTTGACCTATGCACTGAGAGTGGCATAAGCCAGCATCTTACAGTTCACCAGAAAAAGCAGAGACCACTTCTTTTCCCCCATAGACTCAGTTATGTAATAACCAAGCAAGAAGGGCTTAGCTCAGAGCTTATTTGAACCAGGGTACCAGAAAGTAATTACTTACTCTGGACATAAGGAGCATCTTGATTCCCAGGGTAAGCAGTGCCCACCTGCAGACAAAGAAATGCATTACAAATGGTCCATGCACATCAAGCAGCAGCAGTGCATTACTTGGTTGGCTGAAAAGCCTGGAACGTGCCCATGCCATCGCAGCAAATAACATTGCTCTGGGGCCATCTGCTGCTTGACAGGCCCCAAGCATTAGCTGATTGAGCTCTTCTCAGAGTCGTGCCCTCTTTAACATGCAACGTGCTTGCAGCACGAAGGTCAGAACATGCCTCTCACTCTCCATGGACAGCTCTGAATTTACATTTCTGCATTTGAAAGCAAGGTTTGGTTTCTGACTGTGAGATAGCAAGCCGTGTTTGTAAACCTTTCAGCTGACCATAGCGACGCACATTGCCTGATGGTGGCTGCTGATCAGAAGCATCCAGATCACAATCTGGAGGCAGAAGCTACTCTACTCTGCTCTGTTCTAATGCAAACCACCTGTAGCAGTGGGCACGCTACTCACCTCTGCTGCCTGTCTTCAGAGTGAGGACAGTGCAGAGATCAGATTGTGGTGCAGTGCTGAGAAGCAGACAGACCTCAGTACTAGCTAGCGCTGTTCTTGCGGATCCAAGCAAGTGCATGAAAGAAACTGAAGGAGCTTGCATCTAGCTCATCCTGCAGTTCTAGCTGTTGCAAGTCTTACTCACATGGGTAGATCCATGAAGTTCAGTTCACACGAGGAAAACATGTGGGGCTCAGTCTATGGCTCATTACTGATCATCATTTGTGAGGCAAGTGCCACAGACTTCTGATCTATAAACCTGGATAGCTTTAGCAGACCACTCACAAACACGGGGCAAGCCTATCCAGCAGACTCAGCAGCATGAAGAGCTGTTTTCGAGTACAGGTTTCTATCACCTGTGCACATGTAAGTTGCTGCTATTACTAACTGACTGTAACCCTTTATTATTGTCTGAACTTGAGCTAAAAGGGGCTTGTGCTGCTTGAATCATTCTACAGAGAAGCACAGGAGAGCTGAGGTTGAAGGCACCTCTGAAGGTTGTCTAGCCCAAAGCAGGACCCAGGGCATCAGGTTGCTCAGGGTCTTTCTAGTCAGGTTTCAGAGGCACAAATAGCATGTGTGGGGAAAGTCACTATCCCACTACAAGAGGCAAGACTCACTAGTCTCTGTGTGACCTGTTCTTGACATACAAGAAGGTTATGTGGTGGGGCAAGAGGAGGAATTAAGGGAGGACTTCAAACTGGTAAAAATACCGTGCCTGGACATGGCAGGCCAAAGCACAGAAATGTCAGGTTACCAGGGAGCGATGCCTATCATTAATCAGCAAACAATCCATACGCCTCCTTCAGCAGTGAAGACAGGCTATGCATCTAGTACAGCATAAGTCAAGAGCTACTTCTCTGAAGTGAGTGAAAAAGAACTGGAATGGAAGCTAGAAGAAGGAGCGAAATACTATTTTCAGCTGTGCCATCTAACAGCAAAGCCATGCCATACTGCAGAGCTTTCGGGGAGGCCTGTGTCTCTCAAAGACAGAATCCCTTTCGAGCACCTACCTCACAGCTTATCAGTGCAATATCGCCCCAGGGAAAGTGCTTCCAGGGCTGAACTGTGCTCATAGCTCTTTGCAGGATGTAGTTTCCATCCCCCATTAAACTGAGATTGCATCAGGGTCTTCTGAAAACATAACCTCCACTCATTTTCATTTGGTACAGTATGTGAAACTGGGGTCCTTTGGAGATGTGGGGACTTAGTCGTTCCCCTTGGAAAGCAGGAGCAGAACTTCAGCTGCTGTTCCTATGATAATAAACATTTATATGTGACTAGACTGCACTCGAGGGTCAAATAAAGAGCATGGTCTTTCTCTTCTGATGTGTCTTTCATGCCACACTGAAATACACACTAAGTCATACTGCGGGCAGGGAAACAAAAAACAACTAAAGACATAAAGACATGGAGACAGTGTTGCTATGCACATCTGGAAAAACATCTCTACAAACACTCATCTCCTCAAAGTAATTCCAACTAAGGAGACACAGGCTTCAAAAGGTGTTCAGAGTGTTAGGACAACCAAATAACCACAGTGCTTGAAGCAAAAGGTTCTAGTGCTGCTGGTTCTGTTAGATATTTTCTGTATAGCTAATCTGGGATAGCCAAACACTGGAAAATGTGCTATTTTGAAGATGAGGTGAAAGACTTCTCTGGTGCAAAGCAGAAGGCAGGAGCAGAACAGCTGCAAAGCCATCCTGGGTTATGTGCTGCCATGGCCATGCACCTTGCCAAGCAGACTCTCTGTGACTTACTGGCATTTTGCAGTGAGGTCTCGGAGAGACTGGCAGAACTGTCTGTTGAAAACAAGAAGGAAAATAGTTTTAATGAACATAGGCATAACAGAACTGATAACATAGCAAACAGATCCAACAGCCATGGGAGGACAAAGCTGGAAACAAAAACCAGACCTCCCAAGCAGAGAGCCCAGCTTGCTGCCGGGAAGCTCACAAAACCACACTACCAGAGAACGGCAGGGGTTGGAAGGGACTTCTGGAGGTCATCTGGGCCAACCGCCCTCCTGAACGGTCACCTGGATCAGTTTGCACAGGAATGCAGTGTCCACATTGGCTTTGAAAGTCTCAGAGGAGAAGACTCCATGACCTCTCTGAGCAGCCTGCTCCAGCACCCTCACAGTGGAGAAGTTTCTCCTTAAATTCAAATGAAACTTCCTGAGTTCTAGTTTGTGCCCATTGCCCCTTGCCCTGTCACTGGGCAGCACTAAAAAGGGCCCAGGCCCACCCTCAGGACCTCCACCCTTTGGCTGTTGACCTGCATTGAGAAGATCTCTCTCATTCTGCTCTTTCCCAGGCTAAAGAGCCTCAGGTCTCTCAGCCTTGTCAGAGAGATGTTCCCGTCCCTGGCAGGCCTGCAGCAGGTCCCACTCTCTGTCTGGGGGCGAAACTCTCCCACGACAGTGGCTGCAGTTATTTTTTCCCATGTACATGAGCAAGGTGACTCACTGTAAACTGTGTCACCTGAAAGAAGCTTTGATGTCTCCCTTTGCAAGCTGTTTCTGGTGCAGCACACTTCTGCTGCAGAGACAGACCAGCAACTGATCCCCATCTGTACTTACTCCTTTGACATAAACTATACGTCCTGGAGGGCCAGGGGGTCCCGGAGGCCCAGGCAAGCCAGGAAGACCCTGGTAAAAGAAAGGAAAAGAAGGAAGATGTTAGACAGAGCTTTCTGTATGTGAAACACTGAGCTTACAGGAGGAAGGACAACTGGGTCAGAGAGCCCCAATCCACCAAGAAGAGGGTTTGTGCAAAGCGGCTTGAGTGGAGATGCAGCTCTCAGTCACTGGGGCCAGCCCGACAGGTGAACTTTAGTATTTAACCTCACTGGAGAACAAAACTGTCTGAGACTGTTGTCTTCTGAGGCAAAAAACCCACCAAACCACAACGCCCAAACCAAATCAAAGGCAGTGGATCTCTTACTGCAAGGGAAATGAGGCCTCTGAGATTGGTCAGGGAGTCTCAAGACTGCTGTGACTCATTTATTTCCACACCAGTCAGTTAGGTCCATGCTAATTAACACCTCCAGGAGCCCTGCTAGTCCAGAGCTCTGCCTGCCCTGTACCAAACCCAGGCCAGCTCTTTACTGGGTCGTGTAGAAAGCTGGCTGCACGCCGTGGCCATGCCTCACTCCACCTTGGTGCAAGCTGCTGTGAGCTGACACCTGGTGGGTGAGCGAGATCCCCGAGCGCCCCGGGAAGCACCGTCAGAGCAGGCAGGCCATCTGCTCGCCTCCACGTCCCAGCCCCGCGTGCTTCGTCTACTTACACTGGTGTGAGGACCTTTTGTTTGGCCAAGGAAAATAAACCTTGCTGCTCTTTGAAGATATGGAGCAATGGACAGGGCTGCTCTGGTATTTTCTGCCAGTAGGCAGCCATCTTTTCTGTGATTTTCTCCCAATTAGCATTAGTCAAATTTAGAATCATAGCATCATTAAGATTGGAAAAGGCATCTAAGATCAAGTCCAATCCTCAAGGCAGCACCACCACAGCCACTCAACCATGCCCCAAAGTGCTGTATCTACACACTTCTTGATCAACCCCAGAGACGGTGATTCCATCACCTCCCTGGGCTGCCTCTTCCGATGCCTGACCCCTCTTACACTAAGAGGGGTCATGTTAATGACCTGGAAAAGTATCAGAAGCATTTAATTATTTCTAGATAATTCCACCAGACTTTCCAAGGAATCCAAATAAGTATGATTTAAGGTTTGAGCAGGACCTTTCCCCATTCGACCGCAGTGCCTAAGAACTCACACGAACCGCTTCACCTCGATCGCCTTTCACACCTCTCAGGCCATTCAGTCCTGGGCGGCCCTGAAACAAGAAGGCACAGTGCAGTGTGTGTCAGCAGCAAGCTCCTCTACCTTTGCTCCACTGGAGGGGACAATACTTACTGGACGTCCTGGGAAACCAAGCTCTCCTTTAGGTCCAGCAGGTCCTGTTGGTCCCTGGACAAAAAAGAAAACATGATCACGGAGAACAGGTCAAACATACCTTTGACATGTATTTGATTAAAGTAGGAGGCACAGCTTTACATGTCCATTAAAAATCACTCTGCTATCTGCAGACTATGCTCAGGTGGCCCAAGGCCCAGGCAGATGAACTCTTTGCTGGGTTAAAAACTGGCTGACGGCTGGGCCCAAGGTGTGGTGGGGAATGGAGTTAAATCCAGTTGGAAGCTGAAAATCCAGTTGGAAGCTGATCACCAGTGGCATTCCTCAGGTGTCCAGGGTTTGAATTTAAATTCCCAGAGACTCAAATAATTTTGATAGAACCAATGACAATTTGTAAAGTGCCCTTCCTTCTCCCCACCTCCTTCCCCAAAGAAAGGAATTCAGAAGTAGAGAGGAAAGGTAAGCACACCCAATAAAATCAATCTCACTCGATTTGGAAGTAAAAGGAAAAGTTCAACAATAACTTAAAAAGGGTGTCAAAGGTAGGGAGGTTACAAAGGTGTAGGGAAGGAAGAACAAATACAAAAAGGTATAAATACAACCCGAGTGTGTGATGGTGGTGACCACATGTGTGGAGAGATGCAAAGCGAGCTGCAGTGTGCTTCAGAGAGCTGCAGAGTGGTCGAGAGAGTGAGGGACAGGAAGTCCCCCGGCTTTTATGGGACAGGAAGGGGGCAGTGGGCTAACCATCACCTGGTGGTGTCCAGACCCACCCCTGGGGAGGGGTCCAGACCACCTGAGGTCAAGTGTCGAGTTCAAGGCCCCTCCTCCTGGAGTGTTAACTGTATACACTCAGGGCTCAGTGCTGGGGCCACTTCTCTTTAATGTCTTTGTCAACGAACCGGATAAGGAGATTGAGGCACCTTCAGTAAGTGTGCAAATGACACCAAACTGGGTGGCAGTGCTGATCTGCTGACGGTAGGAAGACTCTGCAGAGGGACCTGGACAGGCTGGATTTATGGGCTGAGGTCAGTTGTATGAGGTGTAACAAGAACGAGTGTTAGGTCCTGCACCTGGGTCCCAACAACCCCAGGAAAGCTCCAGGCTTGCAGCAGAGTGGCTGGAAACTGCCCAGCAGAAAAGGACTTGGAGGTGCTGTTTGACAGCAGCTGAGTGTGAGCTGGGGTGTGCCCAGGTGGCCAAGAAGGGCACCAGCATCCTGGCCTGGATCAGCAATGGTGTGATCAGAGGAGAAGGGCAGGGATTGTGCCCCTGTACTGGGTTTAGTTTTGTGGCCACTCACTCCAAGAAGGACATCAAGGTGCAAGAGCAGGTCCAGAGGAGGGCAAGCAAGCAAGCAAGCAAGCTGGTGACCTCCTACTCGGGAGGAACTTTCAGAGATCATCTAGTCCAACCTACAACTTTTCGCTCAAGGCAAAGTTCTGCCAAGGTCATGCCACTCAGCATCCTGCTGCACAGCCCACCATTTCTCTGGGCCCTTGTTCCAGTGTTTAGCCACTTCCACCGAAAATTGCTTTCTATCTAACTAGAATTTCCCTCGCTGGAAGTTGGGATCACAGGCACTTGTCTTTTTCTTGTGCACCCTTGAGAAAGACCTGGCTTTGTCTGCTCTACAAATGCCTTTCGGGCAGCAGCAGGGAGCCACTGGAATCCTCCAAGCCTTTTATCTTCAGGCTAAGCGAACCCAGCTCACTCTCAGACAGTGCTAAGCTCTGATGACACTTCACTGTCGGTTTAGGTAGCAGTGGGCACGTTTGTGCTGCCCGGATTCCAGTGCCCAGTGTCGGTAGTTTACAGCTGCACAGGTGGAGCAGCTCGCCTCTCCTGTGAAGGACAGCGGCCATCCCGGAACATGGATACTCCTTATCTTCTCTACTCACCTTAACCAGACTATCTTTACGTCTGTTCTTATCTGCCAGCCCAAAGCAAAAATTAAAGAAAGGGAATCCAGCAATGCTTGGAAATGTCTTACCACTGGTCCTGCCGGTCCTGCCACTCCAGCTTCACCCTGTTGGGGACAGAGGTGCACAGAGCCATGACAAGGAGAACTCTGGCAGTATCTAGCAGAGACGGCTGGTAGCCACCACCCGTTCTGCAGGAACGCATCGGCTCACCTTCTCCCCTTTTCTTCCCAGCAATTCAGATAAAGATCCGTCAGCAGCCAGGAGAGCTCCTGGTTCTCCCTTTTCACCCTGCAATTAGCAAGCTTTTTAGAGTGCTTACAAAGCAGCTCTCAGCGAATCACAAGAAATCAAAACAGAATTACTGCTGTCTGAAGCATGACAGATTGGTCATGTTGTGATATCAAAAGCCAGGGGATTTCAGTGTGAGGAGGGTGAAGCTTGATTCTGTGGGAGAAAAGGGATGGCTCTTAAAATAAGGCACTCTAAAATATTCTGTTGCTGCAATTCTCCCCGAGGTGAATAAGTACTTATTTTGTAAAAAAAGATTTTTAATTGCTCCTGGTGGAGCATGTGAAATGCACTGTGCTCACAAGAGACCTCTGCCAAAGGCAGATGGCTACTGGCATCTTTCCGGGCACCATCAGCTTAGGCAGTGGTCAGGACATCTCGCTGGAAATGTAAAACCTTGATAGGACACCAAGTGTCCTGCTCTTCCTCTCAGGAAGGCATGAAACATTCCCTCCATATGCCTGGCATGACGCAGCCTCATTACCTTTAGTGGGGGCCAATTGCCAGCACTCAGACTCTGACCCCCTGCATTCCACTTCTCCAAGGGGTAATCCCATGGAGTAACGGTCCCTCAGCCATGGATTATCCTTCCCCAGTGCCTGCACACGGATTTCACTGTGGATCTTCCAGCTGTGACCTTCCATCTCCTATCTCAGGCAGCCTGGTGCAAGGCTTTCCCAAGATCTTTGCTGGAGGAAATCTGGCCTGGCACCAACACTTGCAGCGTTGATTACAGTGACAGCCCAGGTTGCAGCACTCCCACTGAGCAGGAGGTACCATGATTCAGTTCCTCTTGCAGGTTCTTCAACCTTTGGAGCCATCTTCCTGAGGGTACTTTGGATTCTCTCTAACACCTGGCTCCACTGGCACTGTCCTTGTGATTTTATGGACCTGGGGTTGCACCAGAAGCATCCCATGATCCCTAAATAAAGCAAAATGCTCTTACATGTCCATGAAGCTGCACTGTCGGTCCCAGCTTCATTACTCTTGAGCATAACCTGGTGCTCACAACTCAGAAACTTCATTACCTCATTGGGAGTACAAAATAGAATGGTTCCAAAGCTTTGAGTTCTCTGTAGTGTGCATAGCAGGAGCAAAAAAAAAACCTCAAACAAGGAAACCTCACAACCCAAACCACCCTGTCTGGTTTTAAGGTTGAGCTTGATCATGTTACGCACTCGGAGAAAAAAACAGGACCCCTTGTACCCAAATGGGGCTGGTGTTTGTGGCCTGAGATGCTTCCTTCTGAGCAGTGCTGTTCACCTACAAGCCCATTTCAAATCACAATTAACCATTTCCAAGCCTTCCTATAGCTTGTGAGGTAAGCTGCTTACGAAGACTAAGCTGGAAGTGGTTTTGCTTCCCGTTTGTTACTACTAAGGTAGCAGCAACTTAGATATTCCTCTGCCCTGCTTCCTTCAGGAGGATGAGCAGGGGGAAGAGGAACAGAAAGAGCTGCAAAGTTTGGAAACCAGCAGAGTCAGTCCTTAGCCACCTCTCAGCAGTGCCACAGAACACACACTGCTGTGCAGAAATAAGCATCTTCTGCTTTGGGAATGAAAAAGTGCACGTTTCTTTCTGTAGGCAAGGTCCTCTGTGCCAAAAGGAGGAGAAAAAGATTCATTAGTTTTTTTTCTATTTTAAATTTGGTCTTTCAGTAAGAGTCCCACAAAGGGTCAGCACAGACAATTAACTTGCCAGAAGAGGCCATCTCATGTTTAATGTTTGTGTAAACTGAGCTGAACACAGACTTCCGGCACTGGGCAGGCCTGAAGGTGAGCTTCAGGGATTTTCTTTGGCAGTCCTCCAGTTCTGACTGGGTAAACTGTTAATGTAAATAAGCCCTTGCTCATCCCTGCTCCTGTAGAAAACAAGGTCACTGTCAAGTCTAGTGTACCACACTGGGGTGCTATAGAGAGGTGGCACCTACAGGAAGGAGTGGGCAGAACAGGTGATCCTAAACTGACCTACAAGGGGTTCTAATCCATTCCATTCCATACATGTCACATTCAGGAGAGAGCTGAGGGATCACCAGGGTCAAGCCTCTTCTTTAGTGGCCAGAGTCTGAGGAGGACTCTGTCCCTTCTGCTTTCTATCACAATCCATGCCTTTCTGAAGCCAGTTTTAGAATCCAGCTTCTGGATCTGGACTGATCTGCCACTGACTCCAGCCTAGGGTTTCCTTAGTGCCTGCCCCAGCATCAGTGGTGACAATGGTGATGTCATTGTCATCAGGGCTGGGTTTCATATTGGTTTGTAACTATTTCTATCTATTTAATTTTGTTGTTATTAGTTTCATTAAGCTATTTTAGTTTTCTTTTCCAGTTGAGAAGTCTCTCTCCATTATCCCTCTTCTCTCTTGGGAAGGAAGAGTGGTTCATAGAGAGCATCTGTCCTTCACCTAGGGGCTAGCCCAGCTCTAACCCTTGGCACATCCCAAACCCTGGTAAAACCAGAACCATTAAACTTCCAACGTCACCAAGTATTCATCATCTAACACATTCTGCAATATGTGCTTTTCCCTGGGCATTGTCTCTTACCTGTTGTCCTTTGGGTCCTTGGGATCCAGGCAACCCAGTGTCACCCTTTGGTCCCCGCAGGCCCTAAGCAAAACCAAGTCCATAAATCCCTGGTGAGATATGCTGAGGATGTGGAGCTGGGCCACGTCACTAAACATGAGTTTAAGCAGCTGGGAAACTTGAGTCACTTTGCTTGCAACCTAGGAATTCCTGCAAGGACTGCAGTGGTATCTGGATCACATAATTCCCTAACCCAAGCACCACGCAGGAACAGCCTGCTCTGAAGAACAGTGCCTGCTGTTTATCAGAGTAGCTGACACACACATCCACAAAGGGAAAACGCAAACACGAGGAGTGGAAACTCAGTCTAAAGCGCTTCAGTTCCTCCCTACTCCATTCTCTCCCCCTCCATGAGCATTCAGGCAAATTTCTGAAGCTATGTTTTCAGCAGCACTTAAAAAAAACACTAATCTGAATGAGAGGTTACATATTTGAACATGAGATCATCTCTGTGTTTGTTCTGTGAGGAGAGCATTCCACTCAGATCATTTGTGAGTGCATTCAGAAGCTTCTTTTTCACCCAAGAACTAAGTTCAAGTCTATATGACTTCTGCATTAGTGAAGAGATCTACATTTTCATGTCTGTAGAAATTCCATGACTGACAGACTTCCTATATTTTACCAGCTCTTTTTCAAATGAAAAGTATTTTTGAGGAGATCCCCACCCCACCCATTCTTTGGCTTCCTATGCGCCCAGGACTTATTGAAGAACTTTCTCTAGAATCTTGGGCAATTTGCCAGCATTTGCCAATGTAATTTTTCAGCTTTTTAAGCTTTCTTCTTAGATGCTCTCAGGCAACGGAAAAGGTTCTGAGACCATACGCATGCACCTGAACTGTGAAAAAAATCACAAGGGGAAAGAATCCATCCCGTGATGTGGGACTGGCAGACACTGGGATCTTGCCTGTAATGTGCCACGCTGAGAAGCTGTTAAAAAAATCATGGATGTTTCCTAAAGGATGAAATAAAAAGTGCTACACCTCCTAGGGCTTCACTGTGCTCTGCAGTGGTGACCAAAACCAGCCCAAAGAATAACGCAACATGGTCAGATGAGCTTTCGGGAGGCCACTTGGTCCACCTGTAACTTCAGGCACAGATCTTTTCCTCGGGTGGTGATTTTTCATCCGAACCAATGTCATTTAGGTTTAAGCTACAGAACTGATTCAGCGATGAGCTGAGCCAAGAGGTGTGCGTGCCAGAGCGCACTGCACCTCCGGCAGAGCAAATGCTTACTATAGCTGTGCAGCCCGTAAGAAAAAGCTGTCACCTTGTGTACGTTCTGTGAAATACCACATTGAACGTGGAACTACAATGAACATCATACTTAGGGGAAAGCCTGGCAGACCTGGCCTACCATCTGGCCCCTGCAAGACACAGGAAAAGCCTACTCTGGCAAACAGATGTTACAGACCTGCAAAGGAGAGCATGTGTGGCCCAGGCATGCTCACTTTGTGACTCCTAGCTGATCTGAGCTATGTTGCTGTGGGAATCTGCCCTCTAGGACCTGAATGGGAGCTGCCTTCAGGAACGGCTCACACAAGGGGGCCCGTCCTATCCTGGATATCCTGTCAAGCCCAGGGACTGGGAGAGCCATGTCTTTAGCGAACACTAGCATACTCATCCACGAAAGCTGCTGGAGCATGAGCATAGCTGGACACAGCCATGTGAAGTCATCCTGCCATGTAACGAGCGGAGTAGAGGTGTGCTAGGCTAACAGACAAAGGTTAGAAACTGCCTGGAGAAGAGCACGCTGAGAATGGGTCTTCCCAATGCATACAAAATATCTAAAGGGTGACAAGGAGCAGTGGGCACAAACTAGAACCCAGGAGGTTTCACTGGAAGTTAAGGAGAAACTTCCTTGGTGCTGGAGCCCCACAGCAGGCTGCCTAGAGAGGTTGTGGAGTCTCCTTCTCTGCAGTGATTCCAAGTCCCCCTGGACACTGCAGGGTTTGAATTGGATGATCTTGACAGATCCCTTCCAACCCACACCATCCTGTGATACTTAGAAGGAGACTGTGAAGACAGAGGACATTTGAAGATCTGCTAAAGCAGCACATACTCACCACAGGCCCAACCAGTCCTTTGATTGTGGACAAGTTGAAAATTCCATCTGTATGGTTGAGTAGCAGCTAGAAGTGTAGTTAAGGAAGTGGTTATTTCAATACCAAACTGATTGCCTAGAGCACATTTTAGAAACCTATAGACTGTCTGTAACATCTCTTTACACCTTTTCAGAACAAACCTGTTTGATAGAGAGAGTTTTCTGTTTTAAGAGTAGACACACCTGAACATTAGCAGCACGGCTGCCAGTTTGTTCACAGCTTGTGCCTCTTCTCTGCAAGATGAGTTACGGAGACTTCAGTGCCTGACAAGCACGCTTACCTCAGGTATTGCTATCACTGGTCCTGGGGGTCCTGGGGGTCCAGGCAGTCCCACAATACTGTTCCCATTCTGTCCTGGTTCACCCTATTTCAAAAGCATTACAAGTGGAAACCCTGGTGAATGTGCACTATGCTTCACACAGGTGCCTCAGGAAGGATTAAAACCACATGAAACTCACCTGAGGTCCTGGGTCACCCTTCTCCCCTTTTGGGCCCTGCATGTGATTAAAAATAATAAGAAAAAGTGATTTAAAAGGTAAAAATGGTGAGAATGTGCTGCTCCTGGCTTCACCACAAGCACACAGTAAAAAACAGGTGCAGATTTGCCAGTCCCCAGCCCTCTCAAACCACAGATGAGACCTGCTGGTTTCAACCCAAACCTTCAATCAATTTCACCAATCGATTTCCTAACGCAACTTTATCTGCAACAGAAGATCCAGGGCAGGTAAGATGTTTTACTCTAAAAGCCATAGCCAGGTACACTCTCATTTTTACCTGAATCTGTATTTTATAAATCTCACTGCTCAAATGTGAGATGACCAAGATCTTTTTCAATCTGAGGATGAAGAGGTAGATTGATTATTTTTAACCAGCACTGTAGTTGCTCCACTTACAACACATGCATTTGTTTGAAGTGCATCTGTCACATCAACCACAACAATTACTGGAGCACAGACCACGGAACAAAGCACTTGAATGCCTAACAATTAAGAAAATAATATACAGGCTCAAACGGACCAAGAAGAAGAGTTAAACAACTGTCCTGTGTATCAATGCATCGGCTCGAAGTGTCGCACTGACAGCTCTCTCTGTGAATGGCGACACTCAGGCCATGTACAGCAGATGGGACTCATGGCAAGCAGAGGCCTGCTACACTGTTGTGACTTTTTTTTCTTTCTTTTTTTTTTTTTTGGTAAATAAACAGGCAGATGCTGCTAGAAGGCTGTGACTATGCTCTTGTAAATACTTAGCAAGCAGCAGATTCATCATTGCATGGCTGGGGTCAGGTCCTTCCTTTTGGGGTCCAGAGTGGGAGACAGTGAGTCACAGGTTGGCTCAAGTGCTTGTATGCAACTTTATGTGAGGCTGAACACTACTCAGATTTTCATTTTGCTCCTGCAGTAGCTATCAGTGTACTGACTCTCAACAGAAAACTCATCTTTGAGTTGATGCTCTGTTTTCCTTGTTTAACCAAACACTTGCTGTGTTTCTGTGTCCTCCTTTCCCTTGCCTCCACGGTGCCAATATATGTTTCGCTTTCAGACGGTGCTTTCTGTCCGCTTTATATAACACACCATCACTTCTGACATCTGCATATTTTCAGTGGGGTTACCAGGTACCTTCTGCAGCTCAAACTGTTCTTTTGGCAAGCACAAGTGCCAGCAAACTCCATGCCAGTTGGTTTCTGCACAGAGCCAATCACAGACGCTAGCAAGTGCTAACAGGAATGCTTTGCAGAAACGGCCTCACAGCAACAGATTGCCCACAAAAAGGTAATTTCGTCCTAACTAACTGGCAGACCACAGTGCTGCCTTAACAGATGGCTGGGTGGGCATCCAAAAGATCAGCTATAACTAGCATGCCAGTTAACAGCAGTCTTCCTCACAGGGAAACGGCAATCATGGCAGTTCAGTCAAGACATCACTGCAGTTGGAGCTGGGATCCTCCTGTGTGTGTCCACAAAAGTGGGGATTTCCAGTTTTCACTCCTCCATCTGCTAACTTTACACCTCTGGGACTTAGGTATCAGAAGTGGCAGTCTGGTCCTAAGTAGCTACCTGCAGGGGAGCTCGTTGGTGGCATAATGGAGCAAAGCTGGCTTCTACTTAAGAAGGTGCAAATGGGGCAGACGGGAGATCTCTGAAAACTGGATTCTCAAGGGTTGCAGAAAGTGACTGAAAGGCAGAGAGGTTGTTATCATGGGCTAAAACTCAGGTCAGATTTAGAATGAAGATGTGGCTTACCACTAGCACTTTTCTCGTTCTGAGACCAGGACACTTTGATTCAGGGGAGACTCGCCCAGCCTTTTTGGTATGACTAAGTGAATGCAGTGGAGCGTTTGTATGCTCAGGCTTCGCACTGGCCCTTGCTAGCAACTGCAGTGGTGGCAACTATGAACTTGTGAACTGCTGGAGAGACTTCTTCAACCACTGAAATCTGTTGACACAGGCCATTAACTGGTAGTATTTGTAGCACAATATTATCTAGTCAGACATCAGAAATCAGAACCTGTCTAACAAGCATTAATGGTCACCCCTGCACTTAAAAGTGCTCAAAGTGCCTCTAAAGAAAGTACAAAATGGGTAGTGTAGATGCAAGGAGACACGTGTGAGTAAACTGCAGGGAACTTGTCAATGTCCCCTCACAGAGATGTTAATGTGGCAGCCCTAGTTCTTGCACCTGAGGATGCTCCCCTTGCCACCTGTCCTGCAAAGCCAATTTCTGTTCGAAAAAGACCATCTAAATGAGCACTTGACATGTAAAACTCGTCTTGAAGTGGTCAGATGTGTTGTTTCAGAGTGGTGAAGGCACTATTTTCAAAGAGCAGCATCTGCCATTTGGGGTTTTTAAAGATCTTTTTACTCCTGCATGGAGCAAACCATGGGGTCAGAAAGGTCCAACACCTGTCTCTGCAGTCACATGTTACAGAAGTGACGTGGCTGAGTGGAATTTCTGGCCTCAAGAATGACAGCACAGGAAGAGTCATAGCTTGAGTGGAACCTGCAGTGTGATTTGAAAGGACACTGTCAGGTCTTTACGTGTATTTAGGTCACTGCTTTCAATTACTTATGTCTTCAGGTGATCATTAACATTTAGGTGATCACACTCTCTCTTCTCTGAAAGAAGTAGATACACAACTACAACAAACCCCATAACAGTGAAATACCTCAAATCCCAGACCGTAGCCTGGTCCTGGTGGGCCAGGGGGTCCAGGGGGCCCAGGGGGTCCCTGTGGTCCAGGCTTTCCAGGAGATCCAGCAGCACCAGCTTCTCCTTTGGGTCCTACTGATCCAGTGACTCCAACATCACCCTAAAACAAAAGCTCAGGTGTACTGAACATGAATAAGTACATTCAAGTAAGTAGAATCCTAGAATGGTTTGGGTTGGAAAGGACCTTAAAGATCCTCTAGTTCCAACCTGCCTGCCATGGGCAGGGACATCTTCCACTGGATCAGGCTACTAAAAGCCCCGTCCAACCTGACCTTGAACATTTCTAGGGAGCATCCCTCTGAACACGTTCACGGTGCTCCTCTGCCCTGCTCTAATGGGTCTACATCTTCCTTACGCTGGGGGCCCCAGAGCTGAATACAGTACTCTAGGAGAGGTCTCCTGAGAGCCATGCAGAGGAAAGAATCACCTCCATCATCTCCCAGACACACTCCTTAGAGGAGCGTTTTGACCAGACGAGAAACCAAGGTTGCTGACTTCATTAGGTTGTACAACAATAAGCTTTGAGACTTGCCATGCCCCTTCAGCACTGGGACACTGCTACCCTGCAAAGGCACTGTCTGCTTTACCTTCGGACCAAGAGAACCAGGAAGGCCTTGATCACCCTGTAAAGGAAAACCAACCCTAATTACTTACAGTAAGAGAGTTAGACAGACAACAAACAGATTGATGGACTTTAGCCTAATCAAAGCACCCACACATTTCTGCGCTGTTTCATTTGGTGTCACAATGTCCTCTACATGAAATGTTAGACCTCTTATTTTAAAAGAAAGCAATCTGTACTCAGGAGTTGACACAACGTGTGAAGATCTCTGGTCTGGTATGCAAACAGGATGGGATCTTGGGTTTCAGTTATTGGTCAAGATTTTAAAGGTCGAAAGCACACAGAATTAAGTACTGCAAGTCACATCCTCATGCTTCTGAGCTTAAATGTCAAAACTCCCATGAGCTACAATGGAAGTAGAAACTCATCCCACACGAGCTGTACAAATCATGGAATCATTTTGGTTGGAAGAGACTCTTAAGATCACCCAGTCCAACCATTAACTCAGCCAGGTCACCAACACACCATGTCTCTCAGCACCACATCTAAACCTATTTTGAATCCCTCCAGAGATGGTGAGTCCATCACTGCTCTCAGTGGCCTGTTCCAGGGCTTTACAACCCTTTCAGGGAAGAAATTTAAACCAGATGCATAGATGATTACAGTGACTATGTAGGGCAGCAAGGCTGTGCTAAGCAGTGTTGTTATAATCCAGATACACAAACATGTGTGAAGGGGCCTGGAGATGTGGAATTTCTCTTTGGCTTTCTTAGGAAGGCAAAGGATGAATGAGAAAGAGGGGGGCTGGATAAATGCAGTCAGAAGTAATTACTCAGGCAGGAAAGACAGAAATCCTGTCTTTCTGCCAGGCACTCACACAGGGGTAGCTCCAGCACGGCAGCAAAACAGCAGAGGTGGAAGCACAAAAGCAAAGACCTAAACGGCTCGTTAGAACTCAGCTTTGGAAAGAGCTGACAAGCATTAGGATTCTGCAGAAGATCATTCTACTCAACTTGCTGGCACAGAAAAACACAGGAACGACTGCCATTAGGAAAAGGATGAGGGGGGAATCCAAACAAGGCAGAGCAGCGAAGTCACAGGCCAGTTCTGAAGAGCAGGAGTGGCAGCAGAGGTGCACAAAACCTGCACGTTCAAGTGGAAGCTTTTTGAAAGGAAAGTCCAACTGTTACTACAAACAAAGACATCAAAACATCTGCTTTTAAACCTGCCTCCTCGAATGAAGATTAACACAAGACCACAGAAACTCCAGGACATCTTGGGATGTAAAAGCAGAGTGTTCAGTCTAGGGCACTGTTCCAAACAGGTGATGTGCTGACTACTACAAATCTAAGGCTCCTCTGCAGCAATCAAGCCAGTAGACTTATTGGACCTCACAAAGAGCTATAATTGTATCTTTATAGTTGCTGGCATGCCTTAGTCTCTTTTTTTCCCCCCAGATTAAATGGTTTGAACTCTTTCAGCTTCTCCTCACTGGTCATGTACTCAGGGCCCCAGGCCATCTCCATAGCTCTCTGCTGCATCATCTGTGTCTTCTGCACAACCTTCTTGAAGTGGGGTGCACAAAACCCATCATGGCTGCAGTAATTTAGGGAAACTCAAAAAGAGTGGCAGGTTTGCAATAGGCAAGTTTTGGTTCTATGGCAAGACCAGGAAATCTGTCTGCTAGATGCTGATCATTTAGATGTCACCTACTCATTTTTTGTCTACATGTTCCCTACTCCTCCCTGTTTGCTGGCCACAGTGCTCTATTGATCATGCATGAAGCTAGCTGGTGCAGCAAGCCAAAAGAATACTCAGTAACCAACCCTTAAGATGCTGCAATGTCTCACCAAGGGGTGAGTGAAAGCTGGAACTGTCACGAGGGTGTGGGTGGGACACTCCAGCTGTGGGCAGCAGCAGTGCAGTCATCAGCAGTTAGTATAAAAACAGGCTGTTGCAGAAGCATTCAAAATTGATGAGTCAGTAGCCCCCAGACTCCAAACTGAAGCAATTCCAGTTGCCTTGGTATGCCCCACATGTGCCACGGAGAGTGCTTTCCGCAGGGAACATGCAGCAGTCTGTGCCAGTCTGGACTAGTACAAGCCCAGTCATGTCTGGGTTCCGACTGGTCGATCACAGCTCCTGTTGCATGCTGCAGAAAAGGAAACTGTACCCAGCAGGGAATTCTGGATTTCTGGCTATGCTTTTGGAGATGTTCTCTAATAAGGCATTAGCAGCAGGGTTCAGTTAAAAAACAGTGAAGCCAGCCAACACTGTGTTGCAGGGACATCTATTTGTGATTTTTACGGTGTAAAACTGACAACGATTTTCTGCTGAAGTAGGAGCAAGGCAGACACTTAACTTACCTTCTCTCCTTTCCGTCCTGGTGGACCAACCACTCCATCCAGGCCAGGAGGACCTTGAGGACCCTGTAGATGACAGTAAATCTTAAGCAGAGTCCTCTTCCTAGCATGTGCATGCAGCTCTTTTGGACCACAGACTAATCTGCAGCACTAGGCCATACAACCTCTGTGTTTCTTGTCTTCTGAGAGTTTGGCTTTGTATCAAAACCCAATGTAAATATATTTCAATAGAAAGCTATAGCAAACAATCATAAAATAACTAAACCCAACATGAACCAGCATAACATAAACAATGTTGGCATGCAAAATAGTGGTGCTACTCAAGTAGGCTTTGGATAACACTACAATAGTAGTGTTACTAAGAAATAATTTGTGATGCTTACACTTTCTTGCAGCATAAATCTTATCTAGTCCTGAGAACAACTGCCACCAGCAGATGGTTGATAGGCAACCAGGGAACCATATTAATGGATACTGCTCCAGAGGGGATTCACAGAGCTGATCAATGCTATTTTTTTTCCACTGAAAAGAACCCCATGTTACAGAGGACTTATTAATGAATAGGTAATGCTTGAACTGGTGCAACCTATTTTACAGTAGGACTGTATTTCATATGTCCACAGGCATAAGTGTGTCTATTTAGCTAAAGAAAAAGGGAGGTCCAGAGAAGAAAATTCAATTTATGCTAAAAGCTTCCTGCAGAGCATGGAAGTTAAAATAATCCCTAGCTTTATGGCAAATGCAACCTTCCTTCTCTATTCTGGCCCAGCACCTGTCTGCCAAGCACATATCCTGCTGTGGAGTAACGTGCTTCGACTAGACCTTGATTTGATTTCATTTTTTGGTAAAAAATGTGCATAAAAGCCAAGCTCTTCAATTATTAATTATGCAGACTGCAAGCCTTAGAAATGAGTGTTTTAGGACAGAAATAACATTAACGTCTGTGCACAAATGGTTACTCACTTCAGGACCTGGTTCCCCAGAAGCTCCATCTTTCCCCGGTGACCCAGGAGGTCCTGCACCTGAACTGGGTGCTGGCTTTCCTGGGAGACCAGGCAGTCCTGGAGGTCCTGGTGGCCCAGGAAGACCCTAGATAAATCAGGAGCGTTGTCAGAAATGGCCCTAGCCAGGAGCACACATGGAGCAGGAAAAGATGATGCAGACTGTTCAGGTTCATAAAACTCAGTTTGGGTTCCCCCCCGCCCCAGCTCCTGCTTCATTAAAAATTGAACTTAGTTTCACAGATACACTCCTTACACGGGGTCACACTGACCTCCTCCATCATTGCTCTCTGAATTGTACCTCCTCATGGTATGCAATGGCAAGCAGAAAGTTAGAAAACCCTAAATTTCTGTGCCAGTTCTCTGTAACGCAACAAAGACCTTCAAGCTAGTCCAGGGACAGACCCAGTGTTTCACAGCTGAAGCAAAGTGAAATCAAGGGATCACTGAACAGAGGGAAGCTGTGCTGGAGAAGTGAGAATTTGTACTTATGGCCAAAACCTGCCTATGCTCAGTGTAGTAAACAAGATCTGTCCTGCATGGACGTGAGCAGATCTGTGCACACTGAAGAGCCAAGGAGATCTGCTACTTTAAGATGAGTGGCATGCTTACAAGTCTTCCCTCTCATGTACAAGCCTGTCCTCATTACTGATGGCATTAGCAGGCAGAGATGGACACTGACATTCTGGGGCTTTCACTGTAAGGCAAGAACTTGAATTCTGATCTGATCAGGCTTTCAGTGCAGGCAGCAGAGCCTTCTGCAGGGAGCCATTCCAAGCACTCACCTGCCTCATTAATTACAGAGGACATCTAAAGAGGCTACTCTCCTAAATTACGCAAGATAACTAAATTCCAGCACGTGGCCACGTGGGAGTAAAGCATTCAGCCCGTCGGAGGAAAAAGAAACACAAATCAGTATGTACTTACTCTTAAAATCTCAGTCTCTCCAGCGGTGTCTCCAGAACCTGATTCTTCAGGTTCAAATTTACTCTGAAATTAGGATAAGTTATTTTTTAAGCACTGCTTCTAAGGATGACAGATGAAAATACCACTTGCCAGTTGCTGCAGATACAGTGAGAGCCAAAGTATCTGCGGCAGACTGGTGAAATACACGAGGACACAACAAAAACATCTCAGTTACGTTCCAGGGCTTTCGCATCGCCCCGTTTCATAGTCACTCCCCACAGCAGCTCCACAGGACACACAGGTGCTCCGTGACTGTTCAAGAAGCAGTGTCCCAGACAAAGGTTAACTTTGTAAAGATATCTGCCAGCATTAAGAACCTCCTAAAGTGCACATCTAACAACCAGCCACTGCTTTCTAGAAGGTGGCTCTGTTCAAAAGCCAAACCATGACATTCCTGCAACTGGAACCCAAAGAGGCATTTTATAAGGGGAAGCATTTCCTGAGGTACTTTGTCAGGAAGGCAGTTTGGTTCTATTGCCACAATCTAGCTGCACTCTATAGGCCAGTTCCATAGATTCAAGCCCCTGACTCAGCTTCAAACCATCTTCTCATCACACTACAGAGCTTGGAGTGCAAACTACAGTCAGCATACACACACTCAAAGAATTTTTTCAAACGCCTAAAGAAAAGGAAGTCTTCTCCATGGAAAACTGCCGTGATTTGCCTGCACAGAGCATTTACAAGGCGAGACGAAGTCTGTCTTCAGCAGCAGGAAGAAAGGAGCGGTTCAAACTTGTCGTGCCCGGTTAGGAGGTGCGGCACTGCCTTGGCGCCGGGGAGCACGCACATGAGCTGGCCCTTGCAAAGGTGAGCGCCAGGCCTTTGTGTGCAGCGCGGCGCTCACCGCTCCAGCCGCACCGTCGCTTGCACTTCTGCACCCGCGTTTTAGAAAGCATGTTCTCTCTCGGGCAGTCGGGATACTTTTCCAGGAGAAACCTCCTAGTGATTTCCAGGTTCTCTATGCCATGCCTAGCTCACTGATAGAGAACTCCAAATACTCACTAATCCTCTGGAAGGAGCAGACGGTCCTGTGGGTCCCGGTAGCCCGGGGCGTCCTGGCAGTCCCTCTCCAGGCTCACTCTAAACCAGGAATGAAGATAAACCAGCAAGGACTTAATGGCATAAATGCAGAGCAGGTTGCTTCAGCAGTAGCTGCAGTCTGCGTGGACTCCTAGTCAGAAGGCACTAGAACAGGCTGTCCAGGGTACTCAGTAAGTAAACAGCTTCATTTTATTGCTACCATCTGTGTTGTTTTTTTCCTCACTATCAGCATGTTATAATTATTCTTCTATGTACTGACCTTTATCTCCTGCCAAAACAATGAAAGGCCCCGTTCATAATTAGTACCATGTCTTCTCTGGCTTTCTTGCATCATCTCTCAGCTTTTGCTGAGCTTACTTTGAAGTGCTGCTGCTTAAGATAAAAGCTCAGCCTCCCCTCTACCAACGCTTCCACACAGCACAGACTCCGACCCATGCATCCCGACATCACAGAGCTGCAAGGTGTGGCCTTCTCGCCCGGCACCAGGAGGAGAGAAAGCAGGCTGCTGGCACTGAGCTTTTCTCCGGAGAACTAGCAGATACTGTTAACCAACCCCTGCTGGTCTCTGCTTTATCCTCCAACCTGACAGTTTGTTATCGGGCTCATGAACATTTCCGTCGTGATTTCTAAATGCAGGTATTCAGTCAGGTAGCAGGAAACACCGCATTTTACCTGCCTCTTGGTCATTTGCTCTTTACGCTGAGAATTCATTAGATAAATGCACTCATTAACTTCTTTGTTCGCTGCAGCTTTGTCAAATGGTTTCTATAGTGACACTTCAGTGACATTCGCAGAGAACGTGCCTAGTTATTTTGGGGCCACTTCTGCTGCCTGCCAGCATGCTCACTTACAGATACTCCTCCTTCATTTCAACATATTCCCTGCTTTTTTCCAGGGATTATTTTATTAGGTCCAGTCGATATTCTGTGCTTGTTTTCAGGCAATTCCACTTTGTGTGTACCACAAAGGAGGTAAAAAAAGAGCCCAGCTCTCACAGTGGGATCACAGTCATGCCTTGGAAGCCCAGTTGTCCCTATTTCCAAGGAGCACCTCAAGGAGGTACTTCTGCACTCAACAAGAACCGCAGTGAAAGAGTGGCAACCACCTCCTCAGTCTACTGATGTTTTAGCACCCTATTCATCCCCAGCTTTCCATTTTCGATGCAAAGAAACAGACAGGCAGGTGGGTCAGATCTAAATAGCGTGCTGAAAAAGTGATGATGGTCTTTAAAGAGCATAACTGGCTTGAATTTTTGGTGTGTACAGATCAGTTCCTGAAGCTCTGCTTACTCTGTCAATGTAACAGCACCCAAAGAGTGGCTGTCAGCGGTTCCATGTCCCAGTGGAGGCCAGTGACAAGTGGAGCCCCTCAGACATCAGTCCTGGGACTGGTCTTGTTCAGCATCTTTGTGGGCGACACCAACAGTGGCACTGAGTGCACCCTCAGCGACTTTGCTGGCAACACCAAGCTGTGTGGTGTGGCTGACAGCTGCAGGGTCCAGAGGGACTCTGACAGGCTGGAGAGGTGTGCCCAAGCTAACTTCATGAGGTTCAACAAGATCAAGTGCAAGGTCCTGCAACTAGGTCAAGGCAATCCCAAGCACCAGGATGTGTTCCTGTATGATCTGGCCTAGGTGATCCTGCTCTGGCAGAGGGGTTGGACTGGGTGAGCTTTGAAGTCACTTTGAGCCCTTGACATTCTGTGATTCTATAATTCTGTGTGGGTGTCCAGAGAAGGTCCATGAGGATGATCAGAGGGCTGGAGCACCTCTCCTATGAGGGGAGACTGAGGGAGTTGGGGCTGTTCAGTCTGGAGAGAAGGCTCCAAGATGACCTTATTGTGGCCTTTCAGTATCTTAAAGGGGCTATAGGAAAGCTGAGGAGGGACCTTTTTAGGCTGTCAGGTAGTGATAGGACTGGGGGCAGTTGAAAAAAACTAGAAATGGGTAGATTCAGAGTGGATGTTAGGAGGAAGTTGTTCAGCATGAGGGTGGTGAGAGCCTGGAAGGGTTTGCCTAGGGAGATGTTCAAAGCCCCATCTCTGGAGGTATTTAAGGCCAGGCTGGATGAGGCTCTGGGCAGCCTGATCTAGTGTGAGGTGTCCCTGCCCATGGCAGGGGGTTGGAACTTTGTGTTGCCTTCCAACCCTGACTGATTCTATGATTCTGTAACAGGTCCTAGGAAATGCCACTGAGTGAGGTAAAAAAATGATAAAACTATGACACAGGCGAAAGAGGATCAGAGCAGTGTCTTGTTTGTCCTGCTTTCTGCTGCAGGAATGGTGTCTGGTTAAAGTATTGCCAAGAAAACACTCTTCACAGAAAGCTGTCAGTGTTCCTTTGTGCTTCTGAACATACTGGTAGGATTTTTAGCAGCTGTAGGGTAACATCTTCACAGTGCCTCTGTGAATGCAGTGCCTCAAACACTGGGTTCAGTTTTGGGCCCCTCATTGCAGCCCTGGAGCATGTCCAGAGAAGGGCAACAAAGCTGGTGAAGGGTCTGGAGAACAGGGCTGGGGAGGAGCAGCTGAGGGACCTGGGGCTGTTCAGCCTGGAGAAGAGGAAGCTGAGGGGAGACCTCATTGCTCTCCACATCTGAAAGCAGAAGTCCTGCTGAGACAGCACTGGGAGAACTCAGAGCAGACTGAAAGGAGATCTTACCAATGCAAAGGAAGAAAGGGACCTGGGGGTACTGGTGGATAGTAGGCTGAAGATGAGCCAGCAGTGTGCCCAGGTAGCCAAGAAAGCCAATGGCATCCTGGCCTGTATCAGGAACAGTGTGGCCAGTAGGACGAGGGAGGTTCTTCTTCCCCTGTGCTCAACACTGGTCAGGCCACACCTTGAGTACTGTGTCCAGTTCTGGGCTCCTCAACTCAAGAGAGATGTTGAGGTGCTGGAAGGTGTCCAGAGAAGGGCAACAAAGCTGGTGAGGGGCCTGGAATAAAAACCCTGTGAGGAGAGGCTGAGGGAGCTGGGGTTGTTTAGCCTGGAGAAGAGGAGGCTCAGGGCAGACCTCATTGCTGTCTACAACTACCTGAAGGGAGGCTGTAGCCAGGTGGGGTTGGTCTCTTCTGCCAGGCAACCAGCAACAGAACAAGGGGACACAGTCTCAAGTTGTGCCAGGGGAGGTCTAGGCTGGATGTTAGGAGGAAGTTCTTGCCAGAGAGAGTGATTGGCATTGGAATGGGCTGCCTAGGGAGGTGGTGGAGTCACCGTCCCTGGGGGTGTTCAGGAAAAGCCTGGATGAGGCACTTAGTGCCATGGTCTGGTTGACTGGATGGGGCTGGGTGCTAGATTGGGCTGGATGATCTTGGAGGTCTCTTCCAGCCTGGTTGATTCTATGATTCTATGATTGATTCTAGAGAGTGGAGGTCATGAGGATGAGGCTGGACTCTTTTCAGGGCTGCCCAGTGACAAGACCAGGAGCAATGGGCATAAACTGGAACTCAGGAGACTTCACTCAGACTTAAGGAGAAACTTCTTTGGTGTGAGGGTGCTGGAGCCCTGGAGCAGGGTGCCCAGAGAGGTGGTGGAGTCTTCTCTGGAGACTTTCCAAACCCAGTTGGACATGGCATTCCTGTGTGACCTGCCCTAGGTGAACATGCCTTAGCCATAGAGTGGGACTGGATCTTCCACAGAGATCCCTCCCGATCCCTCCCAGTCTGTGATTCTGTGAAGACAGACAACATAGTCACAGCTTTATCTTGCAGCTGGAAATAGTTAATGACTGATGCTGCCCCTTTTTCCTCTCAGAGTGTACCAAATCAGCACACATCCGAGCACAAACGGTGTCTGGTGGGTCATTGGTTACTAACAGGACACGTACCTTTTCACCTTTCAAGCCTGCTTTTCCTTTCGGTCCTGGCAATCCCTGAAGCCCATTTTTACCCTGAAAGGAAATAAATGTTTTAATTAGACATCTTTTATACAATTAAACAGGCTGTGCACTTAACAGCAGAGACTGTGTATAAGCTTCTAACCCTTGGTTAGTGCAGTGGGAGGGAACTCTTGTGGAATATGACAGCTAAGGATTTGTTACTGAGTGCACTGCTGAGCAATGATTCACACAGGGTGCACTTACAGTCTATCAGCAGCCCATTCTAGCACTCCATACTAGGGAGCAGAGCCCAACCCCAGCTCACTGCAGCCTCCTGTCAGGGAGCTGTAGTGAGCAATGAAGTCTGCCCTCAGCCTCCTCTTTTCCACACTAAACAACCCCAGTTCCCTCAGCTGCTCCTCTCCAGACTTGTTCTCCAGGCCCTTCACCAGCCTCATTGCCCTTTTCTGGCCCTGCTCAATGTCCTCCTTCTAGTGGGGAAACAAAACCTGAACCCATTACTCAAAGTGTGGCCTCAGCAGTGCTTAGTCCAGGGGAACAATCACTTCCCTACTCTTGCTGGTCACAGTATTCCTAATTCAGGCCAGGATGCTGCTGGCCTTGCTGGCCACCTGGGTACACTTGTCCCCTCATCCACATCATTGATATAGATGTTAACCAAAACTGGCCCCAAAACTGAGCCCTGGGGAACAGGCCACCAGCTGGTTTAGCTCCATTCCCCACTACTCTTTGGGCTTGGCCATCATCTATTTTTTAACCCAGCAAATCATCTGCCCATCCAAGCCATGAGCAGGGAGTTTCTCCTGGAGGGTGCTGTGGAGGAGAGAGTCAAACACTTTACTAAAATGTCCCTGCTTGGATGCTTACAACAAGGCAGCCTGACCAGGATTTTTGGGAGGTATCTCCAACAGGTGAACAAGACCCAGAAACTGCCTGTGCAGAGTGCTTCCAGATGATGTACTGGCTTGGAGAGGAGCTGGGCGTGCTTGGAAACAGCACTTAAGCTTGTGACTGCTCTGACTCAGACATGAGTAATACAAGGACCCCCATCAACTAACTTGCCTCAGGATTGATCCTCTTAAAGGTCATCTAGGAGATCATCCCCTTTCCTTCAAGCTGTGAAAAACACCTAAAGTTCCTGTGTGTCCTTGCTCTCGGGACAGAAAGGTAAGGCATATGACAAAGCCATTGTACAGACCTCCTGGCTGCTTGCTTCTTGCAAAACACTAGCACCAGAGCCTTCTTCTCTCAAGATTTCCTGTGTGACAGTGGTAGACTCACTGTTGCCTTGTCCAGTTTCTGTGACAACTGTATCTAAATAAAATTATCAGTTATTAATGAGAGACAGAGCAAAATGAAACCCTCTCAGGAGCATTTATCAGAGTACTGATGCTGCAAGTTTTCTGAACAAGCTTGAAAACTGTTTAGATTATGACCAAAATATACTCCAGAGCTTAGCATGAGTCACTTCCTAACTCAGAAAATGTCAAAAGGAAAGAAAAAGAGGGGAAAGTGAAACTCCAGAACAAATATTTATAGTAAGGACAGACCATTTTGAAATATAAACCATTGTTCTGTGGCTGAAGCCTGCAGACCGCAGGTGGGTGAGTCTGTTCTCTGCATGCTTACAGCAACTGAGGTGAGCACCTATGTGGAGTGGAGCGAGAGGTGGCTGGAGCTGCTTCCACTTGTCTTTGCTGCTGTTAACCACTTGCAGCTTCAAAGGCCAAATGTTTGGTGTGCCAGCTCTTTTCTGACACACAATATGTCCAACACAATTGGATTTTCCATTCCTGGCAGCACTCAAAACCGTGACAGGAACCAACAGACTCAGACCCAGAGAACACAAATGACCCAAATCCCTCCCCTAAAAAAGGTGGTGGTGCCACATTCCTTAAGGTTACCTGCTCCAGAAGCTTCCTCTGAGGTGTGACTTCCTGAGAACTTGTTTTCTTCCAAATAAGACAGCATAGTTGGAGGGGCTCCCACTGGCTCAGCCAACATGTCTCCAAGCTAAAAACCCCACCAAGTCCCAAGGAACTGTTTTTATAAAGGCTTACCACACGTTAAAGCACAAGTCAGTAGGTTGCATTCCTCAAGTAGTACAGTCAGCAGAGCTGCTGCATTCTTGCAGCCCAGCAGCAGGCCAGAGCTTTCCCAATGAACGTCTGGCCAGCATCTGTCCTTGCTCGTATGCTACCCCCGAAACACTCACTTCTCACCATGCTAAAAGTCACATGTGCACCCTTTTCCCCTATGAGTTTTTGACTCCTTTCACCTCCTAGTTCATTCCTCCTCTTCACAGCACACACCCAGGTCCCTCTTGTCCGCAGAGCCACGCTCCTCTGGCCAAGCTCCTGATAGAAACCGCTGCAGGGCGTTTCACCTCTGCTCATCCCAGCCAAGTGACCTGCACTTGACAAACCCACAGAAAGGGAGAAAGCCCCAAGGGAAGTGCAGGCCTAAGAGCCTATGGCTGGCTGGGGGCTGCAGGTGGGCATCTGATCTCAGCTGCCTGCAGAAATGTAAGGAGCCTTCTCCCTTCTGACCAGTCCCTGACTCAACTACACCCCTAAGCGCCACGTCTGCAAGACTCTTGAATACCTCCAGGGTTCAGGGGACTCCACTACTGCCCTGGGCAGCCTGTTCCAGTGCCTGATAATCCTTTCGGTAAGGAAATTCTTCCTAATATCCAGTCTCAGCTTCCCTTGGTACAACTTCAGGCCATTTCCTCTCGTTCCATCGCTCATTACTTGGCGAACAGGCTGGCCCCCCACATATGAAAAACTAGTGACAAAATGCAGGGCTCACTGCCTAAAAAAGCACTATGAACAGAAACGGAAAGCAAATGAATCAAATGAATGTACCTTCTTGGGAACATGAGAAGGTCCAAGGACTTCCTGTGTCTCATAAATACCTTCATGGCTGCCATTGCCACTGATGTCCCCAGAAGCCTGTGCAAAAGCCAGTCAGGACAGCAACTTCATAGAAGTCAGGCAAAGCCTACCTGATCTCTAAGGAGCTGGCTGCTCAGTGCAGAAATCTTTGCTTGCTTGTTTGGTGAAGCCTCGTCATTGTTTTGGTGTTAACTCATTTCTACACTTGCAGCGTTTAACGGAAATGACAAGAAAAGTCATGCATCATATTCTCAAAGACATTACACACAAAAGGAAATGAAAGAATAACGTTGGTTGTAGGGGCTGAGTGCTCAGGAAAAACAACAAACCCCCCCTCTCTTGGACAGTTTTAAGCATGATAGTGTGTTCCCTGTGCTCCCGGGAGCAAATGCCATGTGGAGACTTGTGAGAAATGACAAAGACCAAAGGGCTTTGGACTCTGAGGCACTGAGGATTAAAAGGGAAGTGTTTATAAGAGTACTCACAGAAGGATCATCGTCTTCACAATGCTCTTCAGTAGCCTTTGGGTCAGATTTGATTGTCAAATGCTGAATTGAGCCCTACAAACAAAAAATCAGTTTGAGTAAGCAGTGTTTTAAATAGCATGTGGGAGCGGGAGTGAAACGAACCAACAAAAAAGCCCCCACAGACTTTGTTCTAATTTACTTGAGAAATGATCTAAGCATAAAAAGTTAATGGTACTAAACCAGCCCAAATATTTCCTTACATTTTCCTTTTGCAAAATGTGGGGAAAATTGCACCTGCCGGAGCACAACTGTCGCGTCCCAAGGGTAGCACAACTGCCAGGCTGCGTTGTCAGAGCCCCGGCTGAGGGGTCTACTCCTACAACACCTAAGGCACTCCCTCTTGTTTTGTTTGTTTGGTTTTTATCTGGGAAGGGCATTACAGCTCCAAAAATGGCATGCAAAACCCCTAAAAATGGAGACAAAGGATGAGAAGGGAACACCAACAAGTGATGAAGCAGGTTGGGAAAAAATACCTTGCAGCTTTTCAAAGCAGAAAGAAAGGAGATGTTTTTCTCACAGCAGATGTTTCTTTTTTTTTTTTTTTTTTTTAGTTACAAATTACATTTTTCTGTTGGATATGCTGAAGAGACAGCAACAATTTCATGTCATCACCCCTCTGGGATATCCACCGCACCGCTCAGCTTGGTGTCATCTGCAGACTTGCCGAAGGTACACTCAGTCCCACTGTCTGTAAGCGGTGAAGATAAGAGGGCTTGGGAGCTTGGTAGTATTGGTTCCAGCCCATTCTGTTTTTCTGAAGCACCTGATAAGCTTCAGGTAACTCATAGCTGAGGAAATACAGCTTTATCCTCCAGCTACCTTTATATCTGGTGAGATCATCTTCCTGCTTGTACTGAATGAGAAGTAAGTGCACCTCACTAGTATGAGTTTAAAAGATTGACTTTTGCTAAGGAATTGTTCTCCAAAATTAAACACATGGATACTCTGAAATTTGCCCTTCCTAAAAAGGCCACAAGTAGCATAGAATCATTAAAATTGAAAAGACCTCTAAGATCAACAAGCCCAGCTGTCGACCCAACATCACCGCACCCACTGAACCGTGTCCCAAAGTGCCACCTCTACACATTTTTTTAACACCTCCAGACATGGTGACTCCACCTTCCTGGGTGGCCTGGTCCTGACCACTCTTGCAGAAAAGAAATTTTTCCTAATATCCAATCTAAACCTTTACTGCTGCAACCTGAGGCCATTTCCTCGTCCTGTTGCTTATAACTATGGAGAAGAGACTGACCCAGACCTCACCACAATCTCTTCCTTGGGAGCTGTAGAGAGCAATGAGGTCTCCCCTCAGTCTTCTCCAGACTAAACAACTCCAGTTCCCTCAGCTGTTCCTCCCCAGCCGTGTACTCCAGGCCCTTTTCCAGCTTCATTGCCCTTCTCTGGACATGCTCCAGCACCTCAGTGTCTTTCTTGTAGTGAGAGGCCTCTATAGGAGGCCTTTTAATTCCATAACTATAAAGCTATGTGATATATTTACTTTGAAATTCCTAGTATTCAAACTGAATATTCTGGTTAACATCTGGACAATTAATACACTTCTGAGGTTCTAGGAACATCTGCATTTCAAGCAAGTGTTTATGTATCTGCATGGCTAGGTAAGGAACTCAGAAGTCATACAATTTGTACTCTTATTTGGGATATAACCCTTGTAGGCAGGCTTCCTTGGGTAGGAAGTGCACAGACCAAACACTGAGATATGAGGCACTGAGGCACTTTTCAGACAGTACTTACTGTGAACTTTTCCAGTCCTGTGGCTCCTGCATTACCAACAAATATCCCAGAGCCAGACTCGAATACCAGGGCTGAAGCTGTCCTTTGAAAGTTAACTCTCTGGTACTCTTCACAGTCCATGAACAAAGCAATGGAATTTCCCTGGACAGTCACTGTAAACCTATTCCACCTGTTAGTCATCACCGGCACCTTGAAGGAAGCAGCCTCTCGGGAGAGCTGGGAACCAGGCTCTGTGTAGTACACGATTATTCTCTGGGTGCTGTCATCGACCTGGGAAAGTCTCATTCCCAGGTAAATGGTTTTCTGGAAAGCATCTGTGATTGCAAAGAGCACTCCTCCGCGATCACTGCTGGGTTTCACGGTCACCATGACAGCAAAGTCTCTGTGGAAGGGCAATGGCATTACTGCACTTGTCAAGCGACCAATGTTGGCATCCGGACCAAAGCTGTAAGCTGGGAATCCTCCGTAGCCACTGACAAAGTAGACGGAAGGAGGGAGAGGAACTCCAATCAACTCCATGAGGTCCAGGTGTCCTTTTGAGCCTCGCTCTGCAAAGTGTGTGTGGAAGCACATCAGTCATCCTTGAGGTGGAAGGACCTCTCTGTACACAATTTCAGAGAGGCCTTAGAAAATGTAACAGAGTGCTGACACCAGTAACACTTTTGCTGTGTCAGACCTCAGCCCAGCTACTGCTCACACACATCCAGCTCATGCCCCTGCTCGCTCAGGTCACTCCTCCCTTCTCTAACTGAGGTGGCTCACATGCTAAAGAATCATGGAGTTGGAAGAAAGCACTGGAGGTCAGCTAGTTCAAGCATCCTGCTAAAGCAGGTTCACCTAGATCAGGTTGCACAGGAACATATCCAGGTGGGTTTGGAATCTCTCCAGAGAAGGAAACTCCACAGTCTCTCTGGGAAGTGCTCCAAAAAACCCAAACAGAACAGGAATGGAAAAGGTGTGATTGTCTGAATACTGCAAACAGAGTGAACTGGAAAACCTTGCTTAAAATGCCTGATTAAAATCAGGTGAAAGACATGATTCTTGCACTTTGCTAGCTGTTCTGATGAAGAGAAGGTCTTCAGCTGAAACACACTTCTGTTACTCATGACTCATGTAGTACTATTGTGGACCATGTGCTGCAAAGGGGTTGCTATTGTCCTAGGGGCTCTGCAGAGAAATGGCAGAAGTTCTCCCTGTGCCTGCTTAGCCTGGAAAAGACTTTTAAGGTCATCACGTCCAACCATTAACCCACCACCAGCAGGTCCCCTGATAAACCATGTCCCTAAGCATCATGTTTATAGTTACAGTCCAGCTGAAATAAATCCCAGTCTATCATCTTCTCTGTGTTTGAGCTTCAGCAATTATCTGCTAAGAGAACTTATTAATTCCAGAAAGTCTGATGTGCTCCATGCAGAAGAAAAATCCCCTGCGTATTTTTGGAGAGTACAGAAGCAATGTTTAGAAACAGAAAACCTGGCTCCTTAACCAGAAACTCTTGCCCTTAGGCACATTCAAACGCTTGGTACTTTGCAACAGTTTGAAAAAGTGACACATTTTTTTCTAGCCAGTCACTGGGAGCCGCTGCTAGGGGGAGAAGTTGGGTCGAGAGCAGAGAGATCTCGCTGTGCAGGAGGCTTCCTGCAGTTTGCCTTTGGTAGAGTCCGCCAGGGAAGCAGAGAGAACCCCACCGGCCAGACCAAGGAGGCAGAGCAGAGAGCCCATACCCTGCCCAGCTGCTGTTGTGAGCCAGGTGCACTGCTCGGCAAGGGGCAGCAGGCAGTGACAACGGCGACTGATCTCCCAGGCTGGGGGAGCACTGCAGAGGTGTAGTCAGTCTAGACCCCATGCAGGTTCAAAAACTGGCTGATGGCCAGGCCCAAGGAGTGCTGGTGAACGGAGTTAGCTCCAGCTGGTGGCTGGTCACCAGTGGTGTTCCCCGGGGCTCAGTGCTGGGGTATGTTCTCTAATACCTTTATTGATGATCTGGATGAGGGGATCAAGTGCTCCCTCAGCAAGCTGCAGATGACACCAAATCGTGTGGGAGAGTTGATCTGCTGGAGGGTAGGAAGGCTCTGCAGGCTGGATCCTGCCCAGTTTGGTGTCATCTACACTTCTGTGTTGGTAAACCTGAGCCAAGCTGACTTTGCTTTCCTGTCTTTTTGCACTCCTGATAATCATACACCTATGTTGGAAGCAGGGTGACCAGACCAGCTCTCTCAGTGGTGCAGTGCCCAGCCTGTGTTGTCTCTGCTCTGCATTCAAAGAAATCTGTAGATGCAGTAGAACATAATTTCATACCGGATGCAGTAGGAAAATTTCTTCTTCCCTGCTGCCACAGTGCATTTATTTTTGCAGTTAACAAGAAATGTTTCTAGCAGTTACATGAAGCAGAGGAGCATTTCCACATGTACAAAATAGAAGTCAATCAAGTACTGCAAAGGGAAAAACAGGGGAAATACTTCATCAGTCCCAGACATGCTACACAAAAGAGAAGCTAGTGCCATTGCTGCTTTCAGGATGAACAGCATTTACTCTGCTTGCTCAGTTGGGGCACCTTTCTAGCTGCTACTGGTACACTGCAGGAAAACATGGATAGAATATTTTGGTATGAAAGGCTGGAGCACTTCCTTCCAGAGGCCTAAGGGAACCTCAGAAGCTCTTTTGCATGGTTTTGCACACCCAAGATTCAGGCTGCAGTCAGTAGGAGTTGCAGTACTTGCAAACATGAAAAATCAGTCCTCATATTCTGGTGTGCAGATCACTTTCCAGCACTGGGTTTATGCAGTTATGGTCCTGCCCTCTTCTGGACAGAAGTGCCTGGAGTTCACATATCCATTTCATTAGCGTGCATCCATACTGCACAGAACACCCTTCCTTCCTACCATCTTAGGGAACTTTGTTCTGTGAGAGCGCTGTCCACCAAAACCCTCTTGTGTTCCACAGAAGCCACGTTCTGAACTTTTCTGACTTACTGCTGCACTGGTTTTGTCCTGTTAGCTACTTAGCTATAAGATCTTCGGTATACGTTTTTGTGCACATGACTTTGTGTGTACAAACCCAACTGCATAGCTAGATTGGATAACAAATGTACCATGGAACTTTGTCCTAGAACAGAGTAAAACTGATTGTCAGCACAGAAGAATGCTTGTCACACCGTAGCATTTGGGTATGCACAGAGACATACCAGATTTCTACTTAGATCAGTCTCACTTTGAGTTAACAAGCTAAAGAACTGCTGTGAAACACAGGCTATTGTTGACAGCCTTTACCCACATTGTCTTGCAGAAGAACTAATCTCTGTGCAGAGGTATTTCTTACCTACATATTGATGCTAAAAGCACCCACCACCTTTCCACATGTTGATGCTGAAAGCACCCACCACCCTTCCATGCTGTGCATGGCTGAGGGAGATCCTGTGCAGCAAGATCACTTGGCTGCCTCGTGCGTGCACAGCTCTGCGCTTGGCAGACAGCAGCAAACAAGATGTCAGCCACAGCGCACAGTAAGCTCGCTCAGCCCTTTGTGAAACAGAAACCATGAGGAGCATTCACATGTGCCAGCTGCTGAGAAATTCTCTGTTGGGTGGTTGTTTACATCTATGAAAACAACTGTCCTTACATGACAGATGAAGGCACAGGAATGTGCAGAAGGCTGCTCCACAAACTTCTTAATCATATTCCACAACTCAAATTCATACTGAGTCTTAAATGTTTTCACCAGCTGCTACACATCATATTTCGGACATAAATTTCAAAGTGTGCATTTAGTCCTGTTCTGATAGAATGTCTCTTTAGTCACAGGGAAAGGAATTACTCTGATCCTGGAGTCAGTAGGAAGGTCTTCATCATTCTAAATGGACCTGAGCTTTGGTCCTGAATGATTTCAGTAATATTTTTTCTCTTTGAAAGTCTTCATTGTGAGCTAACAGAATGTGGAAACAGAGCTCTAAGGTGGGACATGACTTTGTGAAAGTGCTACCCAGACCAGCAGGCCAGCAGGACTAGGGAAGTCATTCTGCCCCTATACTCAGCCCTGGTCGAGCCACATCTTGAGTGCTGTGTCCATTTCTGGGCTCCTCAATTCAAGAGAGATGTTGAGGTGCTGGAAGGTGCCCAGAGAAGGGCAGCAAGGCTGGGGAGGGGCCTGGAGCACAGCCCTGCGAGGAGAGGCTGAGGGAGCTGGGGGTGTGCAGCCTGCAGAAGAGGAGGCTCAGGACAGACCTCATTGCTGTCTGCAGCTCCCTGAAGGGAGGTTGTGGCCAGGTGGAGTTGATCTCTTCTCCCAGGCACCCAGTGACAGAACAAGAGGACGCAGTCTCAAGCTGCACCAGGGAAGGTTCAGACTGGATGTAAGGAAAAAAAATTCTTCCCAGAGAGAGTGATTGGCATTGGAATGGGCTGCCCAGGGAGGTGGTGGAGTCACCGTCCCTGGAAGTGTACAAAAAGAGACTGGATATGGCACTTAGTGCCACAGTTTAGTTGATTAGATGGTGTTGGGTAATAGGTTGGACTTGATGACATCAAAGGTGTTTTCCAACCTGGTTAGTTCTGTGATTCTACTAGGTCCAGTTCAGGGCTCTCCAATTAAAGAGACAGGAAACTACCGGAGAGAATCTAATGGAGGGCCATGAAGATGGTCACAGAGACTGCAACATCTCTCTTATGAGGAGAGGTTGAGAGACCTGAGGCTGCTTAGCCTGGAGAAGAGAAGGCTGAGAGGGGGTCTTCTCAATGCTGATCAATATCTAGAGGGTGGAGGCCATAAGGATGGGGCTGGGTTCTCTACAGTGATGCCCAGTGACAGGACAAGGGGCAGTGGGCACAAACTAGAACACAGGAGGTTTCACATGAACTTAGAAAGACATATCTGCAGTGTGACCAGACCAGACTGCCCAGAGAGGTTGTGGAGTTGCCTTCTTCGAAGACTTTCAGAAATCACCTGGACACATTCCTGTGTAACCTGCTGTGGATGCCCCTGCTTTAGCAGCAAGGTTGGCCCAGGTGACCTCTGGAGGTCCCTTGCAGCCCCTGTGATTCTGTAATTCTGTGAATGTAAGATAAATGAGTAATGACTTCTTTCTCTGAAGCACCTGGCTGTGGGAGGCATGAGTCAGCTCTGGAAGGTGACAGGGATGTTTTCATGACAAAGGCTGCATAACTGAGCATCACTGAGTTAAAGGACTTTGGCCAGGCCATACATTCATCCATACTCCTAGCTAAGATACTGGGACAAACAGCAGCAGCAGGAGGGAGGGAAGGGAGAAAGGAAGGAAGGGAGGCATAAAGGTGTGCAGTGCTGTGCTGGTTTCTGTGTCAGGAAGATTATGGAAATAGGCTGGATAGAAGGGAGCAGAGTCCTGGGGTGGGGGGGAATTAGAAAGACCAGATCTTGAACTGCTGAAGAGTGGTTGGAGGCTCAGGAGGGATGGGGCTTGGGATAAGCAGGATCTTACCTGCGCGGCTTATCTGAAATGGAACTGAGTGCTAGGTGGCAGAATCAAAGCCTTACACAAAAGTGAAAGTTTGAACAAATTTGCTATTTCTTTAGGAATACAGAACCCTATCCCAGTGAGGTTTTGGCTACAAAGGCAGCACTGAAAAGGCTTCTGTGTGGTGCTTGCACGCAGAATAATGCAAAGCTTCCACTGCATCAGCCCTGTTGGGGTGTGCGTGTGGGTGGGGGGGTGTATGAGAGAGAAAGAGGAGGCTTCTGGGACATCCAGCCTCCTAAAGATACCTGGACAAGGTCGATTTGTCTAAGTGCCGAGCCTGCATCTGTTCAATGCGTGCACCTGTGGCAAGGATGGACACTGGCTTTACGGAAGAGAATCTGTGTGTGGTATAAATATGTAAACTATGATACAAGCAATGTCATTGCCAGCTGGAGTGACAAGCAGGAGAGCAGGAGCTTTTGCATTTCACCACCAGGCAGCAACGCAGCCCCTCATAAATCAAATGGGAGGACAGGGCTTGTGAATCACCAGGGCCTGTGTGCTGTTTTACAACATCCAGGTTCATGTATGCTTTAATTTCTGATTTGTTCATAACGACCCAGATGTAAATTAGCACAGTGTCCCTCCTGCTCTCAGTGACCTTGGAAACCAGACAAAATGCATTAAGTCTGACTGTGTGCTCTCATGGGAGGGGGGAATAAATATTGCTGTTCTTGTTTTCTTTCCTTTGCTCTTTTGTATGTCGAATTTCAAGGGAGAACCTTGTTGCAAGGCTGTGGCCAGCACCCTTAATAATGTAATTTGTTTCATGTGCCTGACAGCCATTACTAATTTTCACCCTTCTAAATATATTGCCAAATATTCCTACACTATTTGATTTAGTAAAAGACTTGATATCATCAAGCTTGGGATTCAAAGAAGTGGAAATACTGCTGTAAGGTAGATGATATGGGAACAGCGCAATCTAACACCACTTACTTAATGGGGCACTAATATTTCTTACAGCTCAGCGCTTTCCTGGCAGGAAGGTACCAGTAAAAATGTAGGGAAAAAATCCAGCCAATGCAATCCTACTTCTTCCATCTTCCTTTGCTCAAGAATTTAATTTCCCAAGAGCTATATTTCCCTGGTTTTATATCTTAGGGTAGATCACATGTGCTTTTATTATGCTCCAGGTTTTTCATTTCCCCTGTGACTGACCTGAACGAATTAAACAAAATATCTTTAAAATATCATCTACGATGCATAAAGTTATAAGTTAAAATCCTAACTGAAGTCCCAAGTGAAGAACCTTCTTGTTTGAAACTGACTCTTTAATATAACTGATCATGTCCCACAGCACACTGGTAGTGGGAGCCTAGGGCTAAACAAAGCTTTCACTGTCAGAAGCAGCACTGGAACTACAATCTGCAAAACTGCACTGCTGCCGCGGCACGTTCAGATGGGGGCTAGCAGGACTAGATCCACTGAGCGCAGGCTTAGATACGCTCCAGCCAAAAAGCACCAACCACTTAGAAGTGAGTCCCTCACTACAAGAACACTGAGTTGCTGGAGTGTGTCCAGAGAAGGGCACTGAAGCTGGTGAAGGGTCTGGAGGACAGGTCTGGTGCAGAGCAGCTGAAGAACTTGGAGGTGTTTAGTCTGTATATGGCTGAGGGGACACTTCATTGCTCTTTACAACTCCCTGCAAGGGTTGGTTTCTTCTCCTTAGTATCAAGCAGAAATGGCATCAAGTTTTGCTAGGGAAAATTTAGGTTGGATGTTAGGAAAAATTTCTTTCCTGCAAGAGTGGTCAGGCACTGCAACAGGCATCCCAGGCAGGTGGTGCAGTCACCAGCCCAGGAGACGTTCAAAAACCACTTAGAGATGGCACTTGGGAACATGGTTTAGTGGCCCTCGTGGTGTTAGGTCAATGGTTGGACTCTGCAATCTCAAAGGTCTTTTCCAGCCTAAGTGATTCTGTGATTCCATGATGCTATTTTTGTGTATTTGTGGTGACATTAGTTTTCTAAATGGCAGCCAGCCTCACCTATCAGAGCTTTTACACTGCAACTTAAACGGCTAAGAAAGCTGGGATGGAAACATGTGTTGCTTAAGGGCTGCTTTTCAACTCAGGGCAGAGAGCTCTGAGTAATTTTACCCTAACTATGGATCACAATTCTAGAAACAAAAAAACACTTTTATGTCCCTTTCAAAGTCAGTTGAGTTTTGTGAATTTAATTTACTGTTCTCCTGACACTTTAGAGTGAACTAGAACAAAACCTCTGCAAAGGAACCTCTCTTCTCAGCAGGATGTGAGACATCTGCTAAAACCTGTTGTGTGGAGCTGGCTGGCCAAAGGCAGGAGAAGACAACTAGTCACCTGAGTGAGAAACTGGTGTGAGCAACAGGACTGCTAGGGCCTCATTTGACTGGAGTTTTGTCTTGTGTTTGGATTCCATTGTCAGGAAAAGTTAAACACTCATTAAAGCTTTCTCAGCATTTAAAACATCTTATGGCAGATTGCTAGTTCTCCAAGCGGTCCTTCTCTCAGTGGAGACACAAACAGTGTTTACCACCTTGACTCCAATCCTGTTCCCTGAGGTAGAATAGAATAGAATAGAATCAATCAGGTTGGAAGAGACCTCCAAGATCATCCAGTTCCAGTCTAACCTATCATCCAGCCCTATCCAGTCAACCAGACCATGGCACTAAGTGCCTCATCCAGGCTTTTTCTGAACACCCCCAGGGATGGTGACTCCACCACCTCCCTGGGCAGCCCATTCCAATGCCAATCACTCTCTCTGGCAAGAACTTCCTCCTAACATCCAGCCTAGACCTCCCCTGGCACAACTTGAGGCTGTGTCCCCTTGCCCTGTGGCTGGTTGCCTGGCAGAAGAGACCAACCCCCACCTGGCTACAACCACCCTTCAGGTAGTTGTAGACAGCAATGAGGTCTGCCCTGAGCCTCCTCTTCTCCAGGCTAAACACCCCCAGCTCCCTCAGCCTCTCCTCATAGGGTTTGT
Source organism: Tricholaema leucomelas (assembly GCA_013400475.1). Taxonomy (NCBI): domain Eukaryota; kingdom Metazoa; phylum Chordata; class Aves; order Piciformes; family Lybiidae; genus Tricholaema lacrymosa; species Tricholaema leucomelas. The sequence goes on along the minus strand of WAAF01001965.1, from coordinate 26,636 downwards.
GTTCCAGGCCCCTCATCAGCTTTCTTGCCCTTCTCTGGACACCTTCCAGTACCTCAACATCTCTCTTGAGTTGAGGAGCCCAGAACTGGACACAGCACTCAAGGTGTGGCCTGACCAGTGCTGAGTACAGGGGAAGAAGAACCTCCCTCGTCCTACTGGCCACACTGTTCCTGATACAGGCCAGGATGCCATTGGCCCTCTTGGCCACCTAGGCACACTGCTGGCTCATCTTCAGCCTACTCAGGTGATGAGATCTTGGTGTCTGCCAGGCCCCTGTGTCTGTGTCAGACTTGGTGTGCACAAGCTCAGGCTCAGATGATGCCTTGCAGACACATGCTGCCGTTGTGTGTGCCTCCTTCCCTCGAGGTGCCAAGCTGCACTCAATGCATCACTGTAATGTGTACCTGCAGCTCTTCTGTTGAAAGCAGAGACAGCAGGCTCTTTCTTCAGCTCCCTGGAGTAGCTGCTTTTACTACTTACAAACCACAGATTTCCCACTCTGGACCTCACACGTAAGCTGTGCAACAGTGAACCATACAAACCCAATTTTAGCTACGTGGCTTCCTAAATAAGCATTGTGCAAAGCACTGGTTAGGGGGATTGTTGTCTTCATTGGGATGAACAAGAAAGTTTTCTTGTGAAGAAAAATTAAACCAAACACATTTACTTGAACTTAGGAAAAGGCACATTAATGGGCTTCTGGATACAGATATTGCCCCATTCACAGAGATAGAGTAAATCAGTGCAGTGGCTGTACTTTCACTTGGCTCCAGATGCACATGGCCTCAGACATTACATTATCCATACTTTCTGGACACTGTTCACCACCAGAAACACTAGAAGTTCAGAATCAATCCTCAGGTGTAGGCCTATGCTAGCCAATATAAACTGGCCTGGCTGGCTCCATCAGAGAGCTCCAAAATGTCCAATATGCTCACAACAGTTTCCAACTTGCTAGCATTCATTTTAACAGCTGTGCTATGAAGTTTAATTATTGAACTAACTCTTTTGTCTTTGCAGCTCATTGCAGTTCCATACATTCCAGTCTCACAGTGAGTAGCTTCACTGGTTTTTCAATGCTCTGTGCACAAAATACAGCAGTCATAAAGAACACTCAAGTAGCAACAAAACCATATTGTAAAGGACTAAACCTGAAAACCTAGGAGGCAAGATTGTTTTTCATTTGGTTTCTTGGTTCCCCAAAGCTCTGTAGTTGTTACAAAAACAATTAGTTGGAACTAGTTCTCAGACAGGACAAATTGTGGTAGCTCTACTCCTCTCAGTACAGCTGTGACAGTGGCTACCCCTGCTACTCAAACTGAGACTCTATAAATGTAGAAACATAAGGTTAACTGGGATTCATCAGTTATTTCATCACCCTCTTCTGTAATTGCTGAATATGTTCCATAGAAACATAAACTACAATTTGACATGATCATTGCAGCTGGAAGTAGAAGATATAACCAGAGCACTGAAACCTATGGTACGGAGATTGCACACAGCAATTTCCCCACACCCTGCCCAAGAACTTTTCCATAAAGTTTAAGTTCCTCGTGAGCCAGGTCAGTTCCCAGTGGTCCTTCTGGCAGTTATGTTGCTTGCTTTGGAAGAGCACCAAGGAACCAGCTCATACAGCCTGGGGGGGTATATGTAGGGTTTTCACTGTTATTTTAAAGCAAGGAAAACAATGAAAAAATTATGGTGGCTTATAGAAAGCAAATGCAGAGCTTCATACTTATCAGGGCAAGACATTTATCTCGCATCAGACTGGATGTGGCTTCCTGCAGCTGCAGTTCCATAGTTGTGCTACATGGCCACACAGCCAAAGTTACAAAGATGTTAATGCATTTGGCTGCACTCTCGTATCTGGTGTGTGAACATCTGTGATGACCTAAAATGACCTAACAAATTCTGGTGTGAAAAAACTCAACGATAACTTCTAGAAAAAAGCAATGAGCCCAGACTTGTGTCCCAGCAGAGGTGTCTACGCCAGTCTGAAAAGCAACCAGCAGAAAGGTAATGTGTTCTGACTCAGAGGAAAACCAGAATTCAAAAGAAATAGCAGCAATACTGCCTCTATCTTTACACTTCTGTCTTGTCTTGTAACTTTTATTGGTTAACAGTAAGTGGTGCTAATAACTGGAAGGAATAGCTATTCAGTAATAACAGATCTAAGGTAGCAGACGTTAAAGTATTCACTTTCCCCATTTATATCTTGTTCTCTCATTTAAAAATTGTCAGAGTGAAGAGAGCTACTGATTGGCTTCCCACATGGAAGTCCCGTTTGTTTTCCCCCAAAACATGCCACTAAGGAGAAACAGTCTATAAAGCAAGGATGGAGGAACTCTCGTGGAGCAAGCTTCCATACCGCTCAGGTAGCTCTCCAAGGGAGCAGGGCGGTGCACCAAAAGCTTGTGAGCCTGTACTTCGCTCTTGGTCACAGCTGCTGAGATGCACACAGACATGGTTCTATTAGTTTTTTTTCTAAGTGAACCTACCCAGTTGTGACTCTGAAACCATAAAAATGTTCTTTCAGATCCAAACTGCACAAGTGCAACAAATTCATTCTAATTATGCAGCTACTCTGGAATTTCCATAACCATCAGAAGTGTGCAGTGACATGTTTGGTTTGGTTTGTTTTGGTTACCAAAAGCTGCTCAGCCTCATTTTGAAGTAGTTGGGGAAATGTTTGCTAACAGCAGGACGTTGTAATACTTGATCCAGCTTTGTCTATGTGACAGCTACAGAGATTTCAGACTAGAGATTTTGTATTTATTGCTTATTTCTTTCCACTCAGACAAGTCTGAGTTAAGCACTTGCATTTATACTTAGTTCAGTAGTGGGACAGAATGAAAATGCAAACCTAATTCTCCACCATGCTTGCTGCACTCCGACACAAGCATCAAGGAGATGTGGAATATTTCAGACAGAAATGGTTGTGGTTTGGTCTCTTGAAGAAGAACAAGTAATGTTCCTCAAGGCAGAGGAACAGCATGCTGAAAAATGAGATAAAAAAGCACATGCTGCCCATAGACAAGTGGAGAAATAACATGGTTTCCTTTGGAAAAAATAAAGTTTATTTTACCATTGGGTTATTAACTGCTAGCTGGACTATTTACTTACCATAGCAACTAATGAAATTAACTAACTGCAGCATTTTTGAATGAAAAGGAGATTTCACATAGGTCAGAGAAAGTTACTTGCAAATGCCCTTTGGTAAGGGGGGTCAGGGGGTGGTGGTTATTATTCCAGCACCACCTCCTCCAGGCTCAAGATCGGTGTGTCCCTATGAGTAACAAATCAAGCAGGGGAGGCAAGAGACCTGCATGGATGAGCAAGGAGCCCAGGCAGGTGGTGGAGTCACCATCCCTGGAGGCATTCAAGAGATGTGCAGACATGGCACACGTGGACTGGCAGTACTACTGTGGAGGCATTCATTGCAAGTGAATGGTTCCTCCTACCAAGTCAACAGCTGTGTTGGTTTGGCAAAGTGTTGAAGCAGATGGAACTGGAACAGTGTTCTGGGAAAAACTGAAGATTAAGAAAAGCTAACACTTTGGGCCTCTGAGATTAAAAAAGCATCATACACACAGAAGTGATGCAGTGTATTAAGTTAGTTTGTAGTTAACCAAAGTGGTATGGCAGAAATTCAGATGCACGCTGTGGAGGGACACCTCACTCTGTGATGTGTCTGTGGACTGACAAGGAGGATCATTGAGCCCATGGAAACTTTGATGCTAGAAATTCTATAGATGAGATCATTCCTAGAAAAGCCTTAGGTTTTGCATAATTTTCTTTACCACTATATACTTTGCTATGTAGACCTCCAGATATAGTTGCTGCCTCATAATTAGACAAGCTACCAGTACAGTTGTTTTGACAGTTGGCATCAGCCCTTTGCCCCTTGAAGAAAGACCTTCACGTGAAACCAGGCACTTCTGAGACAGTTTTCTGTGGAGCAGAAAGAAATGCAGTGACAAACAGCAACACCTCTAAACTGAAATGTTTTAAGAAACAATGTGCACCGGCAGTGCCCACACAGAGGTATGTGCATTTAAATGCTGAGGAGGCTGCTAGGGTTCCTTTCAAGAAGTTCCCTAACTACAACTGAGCAAGAGCAACCTAGAAAGGAAGTATTTCATCATGGTCTTTTCCAGCAGGGCAGGTCCCAAATGCAAGCACCACTGAGCTTTAAAGTTCTATTCGGATAATGAAAACAACATCTTATTGCAGACTTCCAGTGTGAGCAGGACACTTTCACAGAGTGATGAGAACAGTCATCATGACACTGTACCCATGGCAGCTATTTCCCCGTCTGGCACCTCAGAAGAAGCAAAACTATTTAATCTGCTGTCTAGTAGAGTATCATAGCAAACATGTCATTTATTGTCTAAGAGGACAATAGCATGCAGATGGTATTACATAGAGACATAATCCATTTAGAAATGTGCTACCTCAGAACAAATGTACTAAATCAGACTTGTCCTGCTGGTGTTAACAGTCCCTTCAGCTATGCATACTGCTGACCCCAGAGGAACCCACTGATTTTCTATAGCAAATTAACTATGTTTTGCATGGAAAGGCATTTGATCAACTGTGAAATCAGGCTCAGCTCCACTGCTCAACAGCTGGTAACAGCTGTAGATGCCTCTGGAAGATACACAGTGGCTTGTTTGATTTAGGCTCAAATGCAGTTTGATGATGTTCAAATGCTCAGTCGAGTAGACGAGGATATGGTGTCACCTAAATTATCTTTACTGCCCTCTGTTCAGACCAGAATTAGAGTAACTGTGTTCTGCCTCAGGAAAGGATGGCCCAAGCCATCCTAACACCACATCAGTCAGTGTCATTGTACACTGCTAATGCTCACAGCCATTATTTAATTACAGCAAGTCCTTACATGTATATATATATATATATTTGCACTTATTATGAGAAGCAGATAAGGGAACTGGGGTTACATAGCCCAGGGGAAATGAGGCTGATGGGACACCTCAACGCTCTCTACAACTCCTGAAAAAAGATTGGAGCCAGGTGGGGCTCTGGCTTCTCCCTAATAACAAGCAATGATTCCGTAATGACAGTGCTTCATTGGGAAGTGTAGGGTAGCTGCTGGTATGAACCACAGCACTTTATCAACAGCCAGTGAAAGTCAGTAATTTGGGGTTTCTCCATTAAACTCAGCAGGTTGTGAGTGCAAAATTTATGGAATCATTAAGGTTGGAAGAGGCCTCTAGGTTTCCCAGTTTCTTATATAAAAGGAATTTAGAGGCAGAAATGTGTGCTCTGGGGAGACAGAGTGGAGGTCAGCCATCAGGAAGGCAGCACTGCAGTGTTCTGTGGGCTGGAGAATCCTGAGGTCATCTGAAGGGAGGCAGTGACATAACGGACACTGGATAAAGCACGGGTTTAGCAAGAGAAGGCCTGGACGCCGCAGGGTCAGCTCGCCTCAGTGTCTGCACACATGTTCATCTTAAACACACAATATGTTTCTAGGCATATATGGGGAAGGGAAAATAAAGGTTATGCTTACAATGAATAGACCAAATGATGTGACACACAGACCTGTCACTCCTCGGGAGGGAGAATTTAGATGGTTCCCCTATTTGCAGAACCAGAAAGACAGGAAGATTATTCCTACTTCTAGCACTCGAGACCTGATTTCAGGAGATGTAAAGGAGCATCAGGAAAATACTGCTTATGTGACAGTCCCATACTTTGGAATAGAAAGCATGAAATCCCCATTGTGTCTGACAGTTACAAATGCAGCAAACATTTAAGTACAGGGAAGAACATTAGGCTAGGATAATCATGCAATGAACACGGTCCCAGAACAGTCTCCTGTAATCTCAAGAGACTTATATAGCCCACCTGATCTTCACTCACAGTAAGGTTAGGAGCCCTTGCAGTGGCAATAGATTCTGCAGAGGGAAAGAACTGCCTGCTGTCACATTCTGTCATCTTTACTACTTCTGACTTCTGACCACACTTTCACAGGTGGGATATTTACAGAACCAAAGCTTTAGGCCATAGAAACTGGCACAGATCCATCAAAAAAAGGTCTGTCCAATAAGTGTTTGTTCTTTTTGTCACTGTCCTTGTAGTTCTAATGAGCTTTTGCTTATTAATTTCATGCACTTAAATTTGTTTCTCTTTGTCCGGCTCTTGTTCACCACACTATCCCAGATTCATTTTTCTTCCTAGTACCTGGCATAGTGGGACAGGATTTATAATGAACAAGGTTGCTAACACACTGATATTTTAGTGGTTGCTAAGCAGAGACTTGCCAGCTTCTGATACTGCCCTGGCAGCGAGAGGCTGAGGTGCAGAAGAAGCTGGAAGAAGACACCACCAGAACAACTGGCCCAAGCTGGCCAAGGGGATGTTTTAGCAATATCACATCATGAGCCTAAACGTTGGAGGTAGTTGGCTAGGCAGGGGTGCCTGCCGCTCAGGGACTGGCTGGGCATCAGTCAGCACGTGGCATGTGATTGCATTGTGCAGCATTTGCTTTCTGTATTCTTTGATCACTATTATTACTTTTGTGTCCTGTGAAATTATCATTGGCTCAACCCATGAAATTTACTTCGTTTTTTCCTTTTCCCCCCAGTTCTCTATCCCATCCCACTGGGGAGGGGTGGAGTCACCAACTGGCTGCATGGTGTTTAGCTGCCTGCCAGGTCAAACCACAACATCCACTGTCATTCAATAGCTCCAGGAACACTCTTTGTGCCTGACGCAGCAGGTTTGTCTGCAGTGTATCTGCCATGGATTGCATTTCTGTCATTATTCAGTCTAAGCTGCTTCACGTTTGTTTCCTTAATGATCTGTAGTATGGCATTACATTAGAGCATCTGGCAGAGCTTTTTCCATGGCCTTTTCTTCTTCTGAAAAAGCTCTCTAGAGCTTTTGCTCTCAGCTTCACCATCTATTCTATGGCAGGGTCAGTTATGCAGGAGGTAAACCAGTCTGAGTAACAGTAAAGTCTTCCTGTGCAGCATCTGCTTACCTTCAGTATTTTCTAGTACTCCTATCAGTTATGTAGGGGTCACATAGAGAATAAATTCAGACTATTTTTGATAAGAGAGTAGAAACACTCTTTTTGACTTAAGTATCATTGCTCATAGTGAAACAGTAATCAATGAAGCACTTTCATTTTTCTCAAAGTTACATGCAAAAATTGTAATTAATGTATTTCTTCATTAAGTTAGATTTAAGGCTATACCTTCTAGGGATGCTGGGGGTTCCTTGGCTCTAAGAAGATAGGATCTGCAGTTACAGACAGACTCTTTACTGCAAGTCCATCAAGGCTAGGCTGGTAAAACAAAACACTTAACTGGAGAGATATGAAAATCATGGTGTGCCCAGACACAAGGAAGCATCTCTGTGCACTGGAACAAGCATCACATCTATGTCTTTGCACTCACACCACGCCTGGCACATTCCTGATATCTCCAGAGTGACAAATAAGCTATCCTAACATCTTTCTGCTACCTTTCCCTGACTTGATACCCCCAAAGACATTCTGTATTCTCCATTTCTTTGCATTTCTGTTGTTTGCTTCACTTTGAAGATATATTGAGAGAGCAGGCATGACAGGCTGCCTTACCGCTGGGGAACCAACGAGTTTGCTTTCCCTCTTTCCAGAATGAATGGCAATTTAAACCCTTAACTTGCGGCACCCTCCCTATAGGAAATGAAGAACTGGAAGCAGCAGAGAAAACTCTGCAGAAATGCAGAGTCTCTTTCCTAATATGGAAAGAGAATCTTAAAATTAACCCTTCCTCTCAGTGTATGAATATGGTTTGGAGAAGTCTTACCTTCTATGATCTGAGCTGCTGAACCAGCATGGAGTGACAAACCAAGGGGCAGCAGCAGCAGCAAGTCCCAGGTCCACCAGGCATGCCTGGAGCAGGTGTGTCCAAAAAAACCAAACCAACAGAAAAAAAAAAACACCAAAAATCAAAGTGGAGGGGGCAGGATGGGCGGGGGATGGGAGAGGGATAGAATAAGACCAAAGGCACTGACACAGAAGTGCAAGGGGAAAAAAGAAAAGGCAAAATTCAGAAGTGAGAGTTCTTACCATGAGAGCATTTTTTGAAAGTCAGTTGAAAGACCTCAAGTGAGGAGAAAGTTCAGTGCACATGAGTTTTATGAAAATAAGAAGTTAATAAAAACTGGAGCCTGCTGTTCCTCCTCCAGCCTTCAGACAGGAGTGGAACAAAGGCAGCTCTCAGGCTCTCTGTGACTCACTGCAATCCAGCGCTCCAGCTATGAAATCTGACTCCCTGTAGATTTTCCTGTCAGACCTCTGCTGAAAACTTCCTGCTTTATTGATGGACAGCCCTTACTGTTATACATCATCTCAACAGCGTCATTATCCACTCTTGTCCTTAGCTACTGGTCACCCTGGCAGAGAGCAGCCTGGCTTCTCCAGCCTCCCCTGCCCCTGGCTCACTCATAGCCTCCACTTATCCCACAGAACATGACCTTCAGCCTTATCCAGTCAATGGTATGACAGAATGATGAGGCTGCAAAGGACCTAAAAAGCTCATTCAGTCCAATTCCTCTGCCAGAGCAGGATCACCTGTGCCAGATCACACAGGAACCAGGAGAGTTTTGAATATCTCCAGAGAGGGAGAGTCCACAACCCCCCATGGCAGCCTGTTCCAGGGTTCTGTCACCCTCACAGGGAAAAAAATCTTCCTCATGTTTCCACGAAACTTCCTATGCCTCAGCTTCCACCACTGCACCTTGTCCTGGCATCAGGCATCACCCAGCAGAGCCTGGCTCCAGCCTCTTGGCACTCTCAGGCTCCTCCTCTCCAAGCTACAGAACCCCAGCTCCCCAAGGCTGCCTCCTAAGGAAGATGTTCCACTGCCCTCAGCACTTTTGTGGCTCTGCGCTGGGGTTCTCTCAAGCAGTTCCCTGAAGTCCTTCTTGAACTGAGGGGTCCAGAACTGGACACAACATTCCAGATGTGGCCTCAGTAGGGCAGAGTAGAGGGGGGGATGAGGGGGGCAGGGGGTATTATTTCTTAGGTGGAACAGGACATTTTTCTGGCCATTTTAACCAAGTTTGAACAGAAGCAAGTTTTAAGATATGAGCAGGACAGAGGAATCACAGCCAAGTTGCAACGCATACCTGGGAACCATAACGTTGCGTGCATTTTTATCACCTCCAGAGACTTTAGGAACCACACTCTTTACTGTGAAAATTCTCTAATACTGTGCAGGCTGGGAGCCGTACATCTGTGTGTCTGCTACACAGATCCTGTCGCTAAGCATTTCTAACAGTTTCCATCAAAGTGTTATTCCACCCTTCCCTCCCAGACTCATGGAAAACAACTTTTTACCACATGTAGTTCTTCAAAGTCAATTCTTGCTCTTTTTTTTTTTTTTAGGAATAAACTTGAGATTAATCAGATAGTTTTTAAATGAGTTTTTAAACAAAGACTTTGACAGACACTCTTTGACTGGGACAGGAGGGAGCCTGAAAAACATTTCTTGTGGGGAAAAAAATGACTTGGTCTTGGTAGATTTAGGCTGGAAGGTGCTGGAAACCACTGGAAGAGGTTCAAAACTGGAACTGGATTTACCTAGAAAGGGGTGCAGAGGACAGAGAGGAGTACAGTTTTCTGCAGTAATGAAAGGACAGTCTGTAGAAGTAAACAGAATCAAAGAGGGTTTGGGGCTCTACCTTTGGTGACTCTTTCAGGAGAAGTTTTTTGTGATGTGCTGGCTGCTGGTGGTTTTTGTGTTTTGTAGGGCTTTTGTTTGTTAGTTTAGTTTTATTGTTACATAAGAAACAAAAGAGGTTAGGGGCTTAAAATCTAGAACCTTGATTCTACCTCAGACTGCTCTTAGGTTAGAAACCCCAAGAAGTCAGCTCTCATAGGTTAGCTCTCTTCAGGTATTTCTTTAGCTGAGCCACAACATTATTCACCATCCACTTTCTTCTCTTCCACAATATTATATCAGGGTTTAATGATTCACCCTTTCTACATGAAAAGCTGATGGGCCTTTTATCCTTTCTCAGTTTCTGAGTTCTAGTGTTCACACTCCATCTTTGGTGGAGTTGGAGGAGTCATAAGTGCACTTGATGCAAATAATTCCAAGATTTCTCTAGTGACATAGCAATGTTTGAATTTTCCCTGATGAGGAACACAACTGGTGTACTTTCTTGACAGCAGCTGAGATGGCAATTTGCACCTGAGAGGTAATTTTATGTATGATTAGGTTTTATCCTCCCTCTCTCAATAAATTTATAACAAGTGGTAGAAATTAACTTAATGTACTGTTTTATTCTCAAGTTATCCTCCAGACATCCAGTCCTTGAAGACCTGTTTGTAATTTGTGACAATCTACCCCTGTCCTTAATAGAAGATCCTCCTCATCAGCAAAGTTAACTGCATAGCAGCCAGAGGCAGTGGAAATACTTGGGGCATTTCAGCAGTGACCTTGCTCTGCTACAAGGGCTGCCTGTCTATTCCTCACCTTTCTGCCTGTCCTTTAACCCATTGTCCATTCACAGACTTTGTTCCTTGTGCCTTAACTTCCTGAAAGTATTGTGAGCATGTCAGTTAAGTGATGGATTGCTGTAGGCTGTATCCTTTCCTCCAGAAACTGGGAATGACATTTTGAATATCATCTACCTGCAGCCAAGCTCCATGCAGAGTGGTTTGCTAATACACTCTCACAAGCACAACAAATGCCTGACTACTCTGCTCTTCTCTTTAAACACCGTAGAAGTCTATACGTGCTATTTTTAATATATACCTAGAAGGAATAAGAGTGTACCTTTATGTATCTGAAGCACACCCTGCAGGAGTGGACAACATAAGATCACAGAAGCTCTTTGGTGCTTCATTTCACACAATTAGAATGCTTCTGCCCCCTCACAATACCATAAGAAGCACTGGAGGAAAAAAATTACATCTTTCACATACATGGGGCTGGTTGGCAAAAAGCAATCAGGAACCTAAAGCTTGCAATGGAAATCCTCTGAAGAAACACTTACATTAGAAGATGATTTCTTGAAAAGGAAGAGAAAAGTCTGCTGGGCACAGAGGAACTGTGAGGGAGATCAGAGTAGTGGTGATGATGGAGCAATACTGCAGGGAAAAGCAGGCAAAAAAAGAGGTTAAAACTGAGTGAGAAGCCCAGAGCAGAAATGGAGAGGACAAAGCTAAGATCACTGAAAGCCACTTAAGAAGCAGAAGGAAGGGGAGGTTTGCACATGTTACCTGACACTAGGTGACAAAGAAGACAAGAATAAATGTTTAGACACAGATACTTCCCCCTACAAATTCTGATTCAGTCTTTCACCAGGCAGCATGGCCAGAAGAAGAAAAGCACTGTGATACTGCTCCTATAAGCAAGCAATAAGCAAACTATATCTTGTGCAATACTCTAATAGTTCAAGTGGTCTATGCTGCAAATTAGGACATTTCAGTGCTCCTGGGGGCACGTGCAAGTGCCATTATGCCCTTAACAACTGTTGTGTTCTGAAACACAAAAATAATTAGAGCTATTAACTGATTACTTGACAGGTTTACCAAGGTTATTGTTTCCAGGTATTTCTGAACTGTTTCTGATTAAATTTATGGTATTGGCATGAGACGTAAAGTCAGAATTCAAAATCGGTGTCAGCCTTCAGAAACTGAAGCAGCAGTTGGAGCTGTTCAATGCAGTGCATAGGAGAACTGTAAAAATGAGTGTAAGCAGACGCTGTGCTTGTAACTTAAACTCGTCTGGCAAAACTGCACCTGTTGCTGCACTGGATGGATTGGTCACTTGCAGAAGGGTACATAGCTTTAAAGCATGTTTAAAAAATAAGTCTTAACCATACTGAGAACATGTATGGCACTGAAAGGCTCCATTCAGACTAAATGTCACACATTCCTTTTATATGAATAAGCCCAGAGAGAATTCTCTGCAGCACTTTTGCTCCCTGTCTCCATGTTCAGCTGAGCTGAAGAAACATTTTCTCCTGCACACATGCACAAACACATGGCCTACCACAGGGTACGGAAAGTAAAAAGCTTCACCAGATTCCCCCTCCCCATTCTGTGCAAGCTAACTTGACTCAAATACTTTCCTTTAAGAAAATATTTATAGAGCTCAACTCAAGGAGTGACCTCCTTGACTACTCTTTTCATTGCCCTGAGAATGCTCTCCTACTCTGGGACAAACCTCTTGTCCCATGCGTTATATGACGTAGGGGGTTTCAGAAAAGTAAGATCCCGCTTTGCAAGCCAAACACAAGGTGATGCAAATGGCGAATCTTTAATCACTTTAGATTACTGTTTCAAATTTCTACTGTGTAAATCATCATTAACATGCACACAACTAAGAATCCGCCTCCGAAGGAAAAAGTAGTACAAATACTTTACGTAGATAAAGGCTAAAAACTTGGCTTCATTTAAAAAAGTTTTCAGATGCCTTCAGTGTGAGGACTGTACCCAACATCCTTACCCAAAATATACATTTAGACCAAGAAAACTATCAGGAGGTGACCTGGTGCCTATACAATGAGCATGACGGCAACAAACACAATGACATTTTTTCCAGGTCTAGTTGTTCCACTCAAAATCTGGCTTACGGGCAAAGAAGCAGCACACCTCTCTCATGGCAATCAATAAACCCAAGAACGTCGAGGTAGATGGGATCCACCTCAATAAGCAGGGCAAAGCTGTCTTTGCTATCAGGATGGCTACCCTGGGAAGAAGGAATTTAAATTAGGAATGACATTGGAAGGGCAGTTACCAGCAGCCCTGTGAGGGAGGGATGGATGAGGTTGATGAGCTAAGGGCATGAGGTGATGCGTCAGAAAGGAAACATGACAGCCAAACAAGGCTGAAGCAGAGTCAAGTGCAGCTTTGGCACATAAGCAAGACAATGTAAAAAAATGAGACCTCTGCTGGCAAGTTGGGTTTCCAAGGTGCCTTTCTGAGGTCTGTGTGTGCAAGGAGTAAACATCATGAGTTAGAGATCTGAGCACAATGGCAGGGCCTGGAAACGCTGCAGTCACGGAAACATGGTGGGATGACTTACTTGTCATTCCTGTTGCCAGCGTGTTGATGGGGGTCATCTTGTCCTTTGCTCAGCACTGGTGTGCTGGTTTGAGGCTAATTGGAATATTTTAATGAAAAAAAGTAGATTATAGGCTGCAAAAAGGAAACAATGGTGGTGTCTTCTTCAATCATAGGCTTGCTGAGATGTATAAAAACAAGGACACAAACATAGATCATAGAATCATAGAATCAACCAGGTTGGAAGAGACCTCCAGGATCATCCAATCCAACCTATCATGCAGCCCTATCCAGTCAACTACACCATGGCACTGTGTGCCCCATCCAGTCTTTTCTTCAACACCCCCATAAGACAGAGTATCTGTCAGTGTTTGTGTCTGTGTTTTTCTCCCTGGGCTTCTCCTGTTCTGGGTAACCCAGCTAATCCTTCTGCTTGTAACCCCCCTTGCTGATCCTCACAGCTCACCTTGCACATAAGGCAGACTCTTGGGTAAGGCAGAGGGGTGGAAAGAAGGGGGGAACGGTGGTTGGGAGCCCCTTCTGGAGACTGTGATTTCTGGGAAGGCTGTTGTGTTTCCATATTACTCTTGTGTATTTCTGTCTATAGATGTATATATTTGCAATATATTGTAAATATCTGCTTGCATATTGTGCTAAGCTGTGAACAGAAAGCTTCATTCCTTAACTTACAGACAGCTGAGTCTAGTCTAGGTGATTTCATTGTGTGTAGGGCAGGTAACTCCCAAACTATCACAACTGGTAAGGTCATACCTGGAGTACCATCTCCAGTTCTGGGCTCCCCAGTACAAGAGACACATGGATGCTGGGAGGAACACTACCTTCATGGTAACCGTTTCTTCTTCTTCCACTCTAAGACAGATCTGCTTTGAACTTAGGACTTTAAAAAATATTACATAAAAGCCAGGGCATAAAAAACGAAACAAAGATACAAAGCGAAACTAAGATCTATCCAGAACAAAAGCTATTCCTGATCTGAAATTTAATGAGCCCAGTTCTCACCTGTGTTCAAAGACAAGCCAGGCAAGGCCTCTGTGTATGATGCCCTCAGCATGATGGCTACATTTGCTGACAGGCTGATCAAATTGTGCTTGTGCTGGAGAAAATAGATTTCTCTCAAATACAAAATTTCACTTCCAAAGTGACAAAATCTATGTTGCAGAGAGGTAGCCTTATTTGCCAGCACCAAGAAGCAGAGTCACAAATGTCTGATATGAATTTCTCTTCCTTTTTCAAATTTCCTTCTTTCCCCACTGGCTTGGCTGCCATTCTGTGATTCTGCAGTTATATCACTTAGAGAAAAGTAAGGCATCAATCTGTCTTAACGCTGGAAGATATCTGTAATGATTAGAACCAATTGTACTCAAAAGCAGGAAAGAAAAGAACACTTTCAAACAACCTGTTGAAGCTTTAAAGCAGCCTGTTGGCAAATTATTTTAAAAGGCAAGTCTGTGCCACCTACTCATCAGACTAAGGGCGAATAAATAAATTCCAAATAATAAATCGCTTTAAACAAGGATGTCAATTTTTATGTCTTAAGTTTTCACAGGCTCACAGGATGTTAGGGGTTGGAATGGACCCAAGGAGATCATCGAGTCCAACCTCCCTGCCAGAGCAGGGCCACACAATCTAGCTAATTTTTTTCAGTTTACAGACTGGAATTTTTTTCCTGAAGAACATTTTCCTTTGAGATTATAATCTGCAAACAGCTTTAAAATAAGGACATCAGAGGAGCATCTGAGTCTGGCATCCCATTTTAGCGGACAGATGAACTCTCCACGCGTACCCAAGTACATCTGTTTGTGCTTCATCGGCGTATTTTTGGAGAACGCTTCCAAAGTGCCAGACTACTTTCCGGTAATTTTGTGAGCTGCTCTTCCTCTCTTCCCAAAATACAGAAAATTCTGCTTTCCACATTGCCTGTTCTCCCTTTACCGACTGGGATTTTCCTTCTTCTGTTCACATTCTGGGGAGACCTCTGGAGTGTCTGTTCAGAATAAGGCAGTGGAGGATAAAATTGCAACTTGACCCCAGGTAGTGAGCCTGCTAATTGAGGGATCAGGGGAAAGAGAAGCTAAACATTTGAGCAGCACAATGAGCAGACACACAACATCAGCAGGGCAGAAAAGCGTGTTACAGGATAGCTACCGCCCACAGTTAGGAGACAGAAATAAACACACTACCCCTGGGCTTGGCTCCTTTGCCAACATTTAAAATACAGATTGTGATACATCTTAAAAATAAGATGTGGACAAAATAAGGTCTGAGCAGCAATGTGATCCACATGTGGTAAATCTGGATTTTTTTAACCGCTTTCATTTTAGGGAGAGTCTGAGTAGAATAGAATAGAATAGAATAGAATAGAATCAACCAGGTTGGAAGAGACCTCCAAGATCATCCAGTCCAACCTATCATCCAGCCCTATCCAGTCAACCAGACCATGGCACTAAGTGCCTCATCCAGGCTTTTCCTGAACACCCCCAGGGACGGTGACTCCACCACCTCCCTGGGCAGCCCATTCCAATGCCAATCACTCTCTGGGAAGAACTTCCTCCTAACATCCAGCCTATACTTCCCTCGGCACAACTTGAGGCTGTGTCCCCTTGTCCTGTTGCTGGTTGCCTGGGNTGATACAGGTCAGGATGCCATTGGCCCTCTTGGCCACCTGGGCACACTGCTGGCTCATCTTCAGCTACTATCCACCAGTACCTCCAGGTCCCTTTCCTCCTGACTGCTCTCCAGCCACTCTGTCCCCAGCCTGTAGTGTTACTTGGGGTTGTTGTGGCCAAAGTGCATAACCCTGCACTTGGCCTTGTTAAATTTCATCCCATTGGCTTCTGCCCACCCATCCAGCCTGTCCAGGTCCCTCTCCTACCTTCCAACAGATCAACACCTGCTCCTAGCTTGGTGTCATCCGCAAACTTACTGATGCTGGACTCAATCCCCTCATCCAGATCATCAATAAAGACACTGAACAGGACTGGGCCCAGCACTGATCCCTGGGGAACACCACTCTCTGGGCTCGGCCTTCCAGCCAGTTCCTGACCCAGCACAGAGTGAATTTGTCCAAGCCACGAGCTGCCAGCTTAGCCAGGAGCTTGCTGTGGCAGACAGTGTCAAAGGCTTTGTTGAAGTCCAGGTAGACTCCATCCACAGCCTGCTCCACATTCACCTGGCCACCTGTCTGTTACACAAACACACCCAATGCAGCTTTACAAAAAGCTCTTAAAAACAGAAAAGAAAACCTCTTCCTCTCTCTGCTCCACGACTGAATAAATCCATTCCTTCTGACACACCAGCAAGGACTGCTTAGCACTGCTGCAGGAATGCACAGAGACCAGGACAAGGCTTTTAACTAGAGGTGGTTCTTATTAAATGAACTGGTACTTCCAGGGGAAAAAAAACCCAAGAAGTAGACATGCTATTTCTGTGCCCAAAACCTCTGTTAAGTCTCACCAGTTAGAACGGCTACAGGATTGTATCACATCTACCAAGTGAGCATGAGGCCTTGGTCTTGGGACCAGTATTGCTACAATCCTTCCAGTTAACTACTCACAATCATAGAATCATAGACTGCTCTGTGTGGGAGGGGACCTTTAAGTGTCATTCAGTCCAAACCCCTGCATTGACCATGTGTTTTTTTCTTTTTTCCAGCATAGACCCCAGAGTCCACCCTATTGAGCACATGAGTGCTCCTGGGGCCATCCTTAGTTGCAGCTTCAAAGTCCTCATTCCACACTGCTGGCCAGTAGGAATCTCTGAGTCTCTTATTCTATTTGCTCCAACAGATCCAGGCATGTTTATCTCCAGCATTTGCCCAAGCCCAGCCATCTGTGTTAGATTTACTGTTTAGATCCTCTGCACAGCTAGCATTGCTGCCTCCTGTTGTGCACTGCCAACCATGAGGCTGAGATGGACAGCAGAAAGAGAGCAGCAGGCAAAGAAGTCTATGTCCATGTGCAGTGCTTCACATGACATTGTATGCATCGACGCTTTAAAGGCTCTAGCGAAGCAGAATGAAAGTTGTCATGACCAAACATAACATTAAAATGTTACCTTCACCTGTTAACTCTGGAAGTGACCACATTTCATCATCCAAATGTTGATCACAGAATGACAAGATGGTAGGGGTGAGAAGTGACCTCTGGAGATCATCTTGTCTAATGCCTTGCTAAAAGCAGTGGCACTCAGAGAAGGTTGCCCAGAAATGTGATGTCCAGGTGGGTTTGAAAAGTCTCTAAGAAGAGACTCCACAACCTCTCAGGCAGCCTGCTCCAAGCCTCCAGCGCCCTTGAAGAAATTTTCCCTTAAGTTCAAGTGAAACCTCCTGTGTTCTAGTTTGTGCCCACTGCCCCTTGTCCTGTCGCTGGGCACCACTGTAAAGATCCCAGCCCCATCCTTATGGCCTCCACCCTCTAGATATTGGTCAGCATTGAGGAGATCCCCTCTCAGCTTTCTCTTCTTCAGGCTGAACAGCCCCAGGTCTCTCAGCCTCTCCTCATAAGAGAGATGGTCCTGTCCCCATATGTTGAACAGAAAAAAATTAGCAGTGAACAGAAGAGTTCTGTGCATGCCAATGTATGCAGTTGCTCTTCAGATTGCAGTGGCCACAGAGATTCACTGTTAGGAATGTTCTCATCCTTCAGAAGTGCTACAAGTGCAGGAAAGAGGACCCTGAGTAAATTGGCTCCTGGCTATGGCAGCTGCTGCAGAGCGCAGGGATTGTTTCAGTTAAAGCTGGTGTTTACAGAGTCGGCTTCTCGGGAAATCCCTGAAGTTTTGAATTCTGTTTCGTTGCTGTTAGCCCTGATGTTAGCATGTATAAAGGTGGGGGTTACAGGCACTTGTTTGCGCATCTGTGTGTAGTTGTCCTAATAAAGAATCTGCTGCATCTTTGGGTCCAAGAAAGTGTAAACAAAGGAGAAATGGAAAAAAACAGGCAAGATTAATGGTGATTTCTTAAAGCACAGACTCAATTGAGCTTTCCTGCAGCATTATAATCCAGTGCAGATGTTCATGTGCCTGGGTCTTGGCAGCTGTGCTAGATGAACTTCCTCTCCTTGGGAATGTTTTCTCAGGGACTTATTATCCCTTTGTTAACTTGCCCTTAACTTGCTCATTCCTTTCATGTGACAGTGAAAACCTCAAATGGTGAAAAACCAAGCTAAATATATGAAAGAATTACAAGACAATAGCAACGGTTTAGGTGGTTGAGTACAATGATCTCTGCTTTTGTTTCATGATTTCCAATAGTGATACTGGCTTTATGTATTAAGTCAAAACAAAACAAATAATTATTAGTAATGTATTTATATAATGTGCTTTATCAGATTATTTTTCCTCTGAATAGCCCAAAGTAATGAGCTCTCAGATAAACGATTTTTACTCACAACATACAGTTATGCAAAGAATGAGTGCTGTAGCTTTCAGGGAGCCGCAGAGAGCAATGAGGTGTCCCCTCAGCCTCCACTTGTCCAGACTAAACAACTCCAGGTCTCTCAGCTGCTCCTCACCAGACCCGTTCTCCAGGCCCTTTGCAAGCTTTGTAAACCTTCTCTTGACCCACTCTAGCACCTCCGTGTCTTTATTGGAGTCAGTGCCCCCAAACTGAACACAGTAGCTGGTCTTGGGACATGCAGTCCCCAGGGGTACACAATCCCACTGTAGGTGCTGTTACTCACACATACATTCACACTTTTCATCCATCCATCCATCCATCCATCCATCCATCAACTGACCTTAAAAATGCAGCCCAGACAGGTGCTGAACTGGTCTTTCAGTGAGCTCACACACTCATACATTTAATCCGTTCTCTCTGAGGCTGGTCCAGACCTATGACCCTATCAGCAGTCAACCCCCAGACACTCTGGTCTCTCCAGTAGCTGTGCTGAATCTCCTGCATCCTCCAGCAGCCAGCTCACACATTCTGGTCTCTCCAGGCCAACTCAGACTTATGGTCTGCACTGCAGCTGCTGCCATTTAGACTTCCATACAGACTCCACACAGAATAGTCCCTAAACTCAAGAAATGTCCAGAGACTGAATTGAATCAGAACATACAACTGACTGCACCAATCAGGAACAAGGCATGGCCAGACAAACATTCTGAGCAGCCACTAGTTTACACACAATCATCCCCTTTCCCTCCCCATCCTGTATCCATCTGTTTCATGCTTATTCCTCCCCAAACTATTGTGGTCCCCTCATCTTTTTCCATATTTAGTTCTTCCCTTAGGCCATCCCAAATTGAGTGTCCAGCACTGCCCAGCATCCCATGATGAGCGCCAGACTGCTGACCTTCTCCTCTACCTGTCAGGTGGTTCTGAAAGCCCCTCTCACTGACTCATGTTGATGAGTTTCATGTTCCAACAGTGACTTGTAGACTGTGATGCTTTGGGAGCAGCTGTAGACAAGGTGCTCTATCCCTCCCTGATTTGGTTGTTGTTCTTCTGCCTGTCAGGGCTTAGTACTCTAACTTTCCTCCCAGGTCACTGTGACCTTCTGAGGTCAGTTCCTTGAAGAGGTGATTACCAGTGCTAAATTTGGTTCCGAGCTACAGGTATACTGACATGATTTGCACCTAGAATCATTAGGCAGCAGATGACAAACTAAGGAAGAGACACCAATTTGGTGATGCAAGGAAAACTTCTAGCAAATGCACCTAAGAATTGGTGCCTGGAACTCAGATAATAAGAGAACAACAGTCAGAAGGGTTTTCTTGAGTGATACAGTGATTAAGTTGAGAGAAACTAAGAATGCAGGGACCCACGCTGCTCCCTCCTAGCCATCTGACACTGAATAAATGAGATCTTTCACTGCCCGTCTGTGAGAAGTGTAGAAAACTTGTCCACTTGAGGCTCTGCTTGTACCAAATGGTTAAAACAAGCCAACAAACAAGCTAAAAAATGCAGGAAGGATGGGGAGGTGCACGGAACACACACAAAAATGCAGGAGGGTTACAAAAGCCTCCAGGGGTTCAGGGATGTATTTAGAATGTCTTTGATTTGATCCTGATTTTATTTAAAAATGAAAATTGCAGCATTATTCCATAAAATAACAAACAGCAACGCATTTGGCTCCTTGCTACTCTGCGGGAGTGTGCTCTGTGTCCGAAGGTTGGGGGAAGCGGAGAGAAACCAGGACCCAGTATCTTATGATTCCCAAACATGATTCTCTGCGGCTCAGTTGTTATGGAGGCAGGAATTAATTATAAAAATAGAGTTATTTTATTTCCCAAAAACCCGCCCCCAAAACTATATACAGAAGATAGTTTATATTTAATTAGCAGGTTCTTTTTGGTTGTTTGAGAATATCTACACAATAGGATGCCACAGGTAAACTTGACTAATTTTAAGTCAGTAATTGGAAAAGGATTTGTGCTAATAAATATATATAGCGTTCCCCACTATCAAAATAGGCTGAGCCTAGGCTACTCACGACAGCTGGCTTGAAAAGAAGGGCGATTCAAAGGTCTGTCCCGTGGTCTTTTCAGCAACCTTCAGGGTCGTTAAGAAGCGATAAGCCACACAATAAGGACGCTTAAAGTGAAGTCCTTCAGGGCTTGTCTTCGGAGTGTCAAAGGCTCCGTGTAGAAGTTATCCAGGTGGGGGGAGAAGAACTCGAAGCAGGCACACCAAGGCGGGAACGCGATCCAAAGCAGGGGCGAACTCCACGGCAGGAGCACCCCAAGGCGGGAACACCCCAAGGCGGGAACCCCTCGATATTTATACCCTTTCCTAGACAAAGAGCCGTTACCACTGCCTAGGCGCGAAAAGCTCACAGCCAATCCTCAGCCGAGTGCAGCGCGGGCCCGACACGGGGCACTCCTCGTGCCGTAAGGGTCCCCCCTGCTCCCCCCTTCACGCCTGCAGGGCAGGGAGGGAGAAACATGTCTGTTCGCGCCTTTTTCCTCTCCCATTCAAACCACAGAGGGAGAGGAAATTTCTGGGATACACGGGACCTCCAGGACATCAGTACACCAGTATTTCCAGACGGCCTTCGCGATCTCGAGGATTTTGACAGAACGATGAAACCAAAGTGCCTCACCTCGCTAAGGAGCGGCGGACGTCCGCGCTAACCTCCAAGCGGCACTACCGCGTCCACCGTGCTCAGTACTGCCACCGTACGTTTAATGGTCAGCGCTGCAGCGGCGTACGCCGCCCGAGGGTGCTTCTGCGTCAGCTGTAAATGCCATGGGCGTTTGAGACTCCGAAAATTCGGCGTCTGTGTGTGGTGATTAAAAAATATTTAAAGGTGTCGATATTAGTGTGAGGAGTTAAATAGAAAGAAGCCTACTCAATTTATATAGATGTTAACAAATTGTACTAATTTATAGTTTAAAAAATAATTAAAAACAAAAAGCCTGTGTCTATTATAAAAAGTAAAAGTGGGGCAAAAGCCCAGCCGTGTGCTGAAGGAGCAAAACTTACAAAGAAGGGTGTTTATATAGTTGTTAACAAATTGTATTAATTTATAGTTAAAAAATAAATAAAGGGAAAAAGAAGTCTGTATATAGTATATCATAAAAAGAACAGAAATGCAGTAAAAGCTCAGGCATGTGCTGAATGTGCAGATCTTACCAAGAAGGGTGTCCTTGGCTTTGGTGAAGAGACAGGAACACAGCTTGTCAGCTGTCCCCGTCTCTATCTTCCTTCCACGATGCCAAACGGACCAGGGTGTGATGATGCAGCAGAGGGGTAGGTGAGTGAGGGATGGGGGCAGCCTCCCATAGTCAGGACTTGAAGCCCTGAATGTTTGAAATGCCTGAGAATTCTTAGAGGAGATGAAAAAAAACCCCAACATTATAAACTGCAAGTGATAGTGTGTGGTGTTCCAACAGAGAGAAAGCTCTCGATTTTATGTAGATATTGCAGCATGGTATTAATTTATATGTAAAAAAGACTTCAAAACGACCACTCCCCCCCATCTCTATGATATTTAAAGGCTTCTAGAATATAAAACCCTAAGTAGAGCCACATAGGGTTGTGAATTAGAGATACAAAATGTGTATATATATATAAATTTACAATAGTGGATTTTCCTTTGTGTCTCGTTGGATGCTTTAAAATTTAGATGGAAAAAAACCTCTGAGGAGAGCCCATCTGAGCTGACTCTCATACCCAGGGACAGGAGGTGCCCTGTCAGTGCCTCGTGCTGCCACCGTGTGTTTTATTATAGGCAGTGCAGTTGTGCGGCGGCGTGTGCCTCCTCGTCGGTGCTCCGTGATGCCACCGTGTGTTTAGTTGTGGCTAGTGGAGTTGTGCAGCGGCGTGTGCTGCCCCGTCAGTGCCCAGTGATGCTGCCTCGTCTCTAAACGCTCTGAATGCCTGAAAATTCTTGGGGGGTCGGTGGGGAAGCAGTGAGGTAGAGATTAAAAATTATTTAAGCTTGTTGCTGTTACTGTGAGGAGTTAAATCTACTCTGTTCTCAAAAGGATTGTAGAAGATGGAAACCCGTGCTGCAATGCGGCCAGCGTCGCCTTAGCGAGTTGGCGCCCCCACCGCAGAAGCCCTGGTTGCTGCGGGATCGGAGCGGCGGTTGCTATGGCTGCGCACATCCGTCGCGTTGCTACGTACTCGGCGCGTGCGTTGTAGAGCGCCGCCCTGTTACGCATGCGCCGCGGAGGCGGAGCGCAGCGGGGCCTTTCCGCCGCCGGGGAAGAGCTGCAGAGCGTCAGTTGCGGGAGCTGCGTTCGTTTTCTCGCTTATACGACGATTCAGCGAAGCAGTTGATGAGATGCGACGGCTCCGAGAGTCGTTTTAGAACAACTGATGTAAGTAGTGGACTTTAAAGCTTCTTCCTTTTAGTTTAAAGAGAAAAAAGTTGTAAGAGAGTTGTCTGCACCTCCCATGTTCCGTAGTCAGTCTAAGCAGCTGTTCTGTGCAGCCCAGAGACTGTAGATAAGTCTAACTAGAGAACCAATCCTAAATAGTCAGATGTTTAATGGTAAGGTTGCTAAGCTGCCCATGAATGCTGTTTATAGCAGGGGTTTAAAACCTTGACCCTCCTCTCTAAATACCTCTTTATTTGAGATAGAGAAACCCTTTCACAAGCCCCCATTTCTCCTTTCCCCCCTCCCGATTCGGGTCCCCAATTTTCCTAGCGCTTTAAGTAACACCCAAACCTCTTTCAGAGCACTCCGAAAGTGGCCCCAGGTGTCCTCCCAGTATCCCATAACCTCTTTCTAGTGCTAGCAGTAACACCAAGTGCTGCCCCATCTCTCCCAGTAGCATCTGGTGCCCCTCAGTCCCTCCCGATGCTCCCAGTAACTGCAAAATCTCTTCCCAGTCCTCCATGTACTACCCAGTGACTTCCCAGTCCCTCTCAGTGCTCCCAGTAAACCTCAAATCTCCTTCCCAGTGCTCCCAGAAACACTCAGTGCCCTCCAAGTCTCTCTGCTGCTCCGATTATGGCCCCAGTCCCTCCTAGTGCTCCCAGTAACTCCAGATTGCCTTCCTAGTGCTCCCAGTGCCCCCCCAAACCCCAGTGCTCCCAGTAACTGCAAAATCGCATTCAAACGCTTGCAGTAACAATAAGGGCTCTCACAGTCTCTCCTAGTGCTCTCAGTGCCCTCACGGGCCTACTAGTGCTCCCAGTAACACCCAGATCTCCTTCCCAGTGCTCCCAGTGCGGCCTCAGTGTCCTTCCAGTATCCCAAACTCTCTTCCCGATGCTCCCAGTAACACTTCTCGCGTTGCTATGGACGCGGCGCATAGGGTCGTGTGCGGCGCGCTCTCACCCACACTGCTGCCGCTGTGTGGCCTCTGGGAGGAACTGCTCTGTATTTGGCGGCTGTAGGGCAGCAGGCATTCGCGGGCTGGTGCCTTGCTTTATGTTCCATGGCTCTTGGACAACTAGGAGCCACAGGGGAAGGGAATTTGAACATGTGGTGGATTAAAGGATGAGACTTCATGTAAAATGGCTGTGGAGGTTGTTGAGGTTGTTGGTTTTTTTGTTTGTTTGTTTGTTTGTTTTTTGTTTTTTTTTTGTTTTTTGTTTTTATTTTTCAGAGGCCTCAAAAAGGGTCTGGAAGCCTCTAAAGGGGGGGATCTGGGTACATCTAAAGTGGTCTTGGGTGTATCAAGAGGTGTTTTGGGGCGGACAAAAGGGGTCTGGAGACCTCTGGGGTCTTCTATGGAGTAGTGGAGTCTCAGGGTTTGGGGTCTTGCAGGATTTGAGGGTGTTTCACTCTGGTTTTCAGTGTTCACATATGCCTGGAAGTGCCAGCCATTGCCCCTGCTGTCATCTAAAAGGGATCTGGTGGCATCTGAAGGGGTTTTGATAGTGACAAGGTGGTCTGGGGGCATCTAAAAGTGTCTTGGGGCATCTACAATGGGTTTGAGAGTAGCAAAAGGGCTTTTGGGGGCATCTAAAAGGGTATAGAGTCATCAAGGGGGCAGCTACAGTGATGTGTGGACATCTAGAAGAGGTCTGTGAGCTTCTAGAGGAGGTACGGGGCCCTCTTAAGGACCTGACTCCTTCCATAGTAAGATGGCCCTGTGTGGCTTGTTGAAAGAAGGGACTGCAGAATGTCCTTGAGCTAGGAGTTTTTGGACTCATTTGAAGACAGTTTCCTCTCTGATGATTTGCATCATGGAATGGCATAGGCTGGAAGGGGCCTCAAAGATCAACTACTCCAAGCTTCCTGCGGTGGGCAGGGACACCTCTCAGCTAAACTTGATTGCTCAAGGCTGTAAAAGAGATAGATTCTGTCCAATGTAGACGCTAACAGAGCAGTTGGATAAGCAGAAAGCCTCTCATGCAAACAGTTGTGGAGTGCTTCTCTTTGTTCCCTGCTGGTGGGAGGTGCTGACAGGTGCTGTGTTCCTTGTGCACAGGCACAGGACGGTGAAGCTGTGCCCAGCCCCTCGGCATGGCACAGCTGGGCTAGAGAAGGATGCGTTCGCGCAGCTCTCTCTCCGTTTGGAGCAGGACGCAGGCCCAGGCCATTGCTCTGCAGCTTGGTGATACTGATAGCTGCAGCAGTGCTGAGATAAAGCAGTGCTTCGTTTCTAGAGCCAGGGCTGCCCCCCAGAGGAGCAGAGGTTTTTCTGGCAGGTGTTGCACAGGGTTCCTCAGGTACTTAGCACGCCCAGCTCCAGTGCGTGGCCACCATCCCCTTGTGGGTATCCCTGTGGCTGCCCGAGAGTGCCAGGGCTCTTCCTGGAACTGCTGGACAGAATTCACGCTCGTCCTTCTTTGCTTCCAGCACCCTGAGAAGGGCTTGGACTGGAACAGGTTCAGAGAGCTGAAACCATCCATTGGTTTAATCTATCAGAGCAGCAGGCACAAGAGGTTTGTGACTGCCAGGGATAAATGCACCACTGTGAGTTGGTCTCAGGGTAGTCAATCCTGGGGAGCATTGACATGGTCAGAGATGCAGCCCTGTGCAACAGCTCTGCTCAAGAAGAAGAAAGCAGCAAAAGCTCAGCCGTGTGCTGAAGGTGCAGATCTTACCCAGAAGGGTGTCCCTGGCTTGGGTGGAGAGAAAGGAGCAGAGCCTGTCAGCCATCCCCGTCTCTGTCTTTCCTTCCATGATGCCCCGTGGTGGGGAGGGCAGGGTGTGACGATGCCGTGGAGGAGCAGGTGAGTGAGGGATGGGGGCAGCCCCCCTAAAAGGCTGCTCCCAGTCCCTCCCAGTGCTCTCAGTAACTCTAAATTCCCTTCCTATTGCTCCCAGTGCCCTCCCAGTTATCCTAGCGCTTCCAGTGGTCCCCAGGTCTCATTCCCAGTGCTCCCAGTGTGGCCCCAGTGCCCTGGCAGTATCCCAAACCGTCTTCCCGTGCTCCCAGTAACACCAAGTACTGCCCAGTCTCTGCCAGTGCTCCCAGTAATACCCAGTGCCCCCCAGTCCCTGCCAGTGACTCCAAAAAGCCTTCCCAGTACTCACAGAACTCTCAGTGCTTTCCCGGTCCCACTACTGCTCCCAGGCACTCCAACTGGCTCCAGTGTCCTCCCAGTGCTCCAAGCCACCCCCAAATTCCCATCGCGTTCCTCATAGTTATCCCTGTGTCATCCCAGTCCCTCCCAGTGCTCTGGCAAGCCCTGTTCATTGCTCTGTCGAGGCAGGATGGGTTGCAAAACACAAAGGTGCTCAACGGAAGCAGCAGCAGTAGGGAAATGTGCTTTGGTTTTGTTGGGTGCCTTCCTGAAGCACCTGGCAGCTCACTGAGCTCCAGCTGAGCTGCTGAGGCCAGCAGTGCTGCCACTGCATCCCATCTCACTTGGAGTTTGCCCCTGTCTGAGTGGCAGAGGTTCTGCTCCTTCAGTGCATTGCTGGGCTGGGCTGGTTCCTTCTTCCTGAGCATTCCCATGGCCAAATGGCAGCTTGCCAGGGGAAGAGGGGGCAAGGGGTGGGAACTGCAGCTCAGGAAGTTCCACCCTAGCGTGAGGAAGAGCTTCTTTGCTGTGAGGGTGACAGAGCACTGGCACAGGCTGCCCAGAGAGCTTGTGGAGTCTCCTTCTCTGGAGCCTTTGCAGCCCTGTCTGGATGTGTTCCTGTGCCACCTGTGCCGGATTCTTTGCTCCTGCTCTGGCAGGGGGGTTGCAGTGATAACTTTGCACAGGTCCCTTCCAAGCCCTAACAG
>WAAF01001964.1:3487-18885 GCA_013400475.1 Tricholaema leucomelas | reverse complement strand
TTATAGTGGCCTTCCAGTATTTGAAGGGAGCCTACAGGAAAGCTGGGGAGGGACTATTTACACGGTCTAGTAATGTTAGGACGAGGGGGAATGGGTTTAAGTTGGCAGAGGGGAGATTTAGACTGGATGTTAGGAGGAAGTTCTTTACAGTGAGGACGGTAAGACACTGGCACAGGTTGCCCAGGGAGGTTGTGGCTGCTTCCTCCCTGGAGGTGTTTAAGGTCAGGCTGGATGAGGTCTTGAGCAAGCTGCTCTAGTGGGAGGGGTCCCTGCCTATGGCAGGGGATTGGAGCTGGATGATCCTTGAGGTCCCTTCCAACCTAAACCATTCTATGATTCTATGATTCATTCTATACATGTCTCAGCAAGCCTATGAGTGAAGCAGACATCAGCATCGTTTCCTTTTCACAGCCTATAATCTATTTTCTCCCACTAAAATATTCCAATTAGCCTCAAACTAGCACAAACATTTATCAGTATCTCTTACTATTAGACACACTATCGCTGTCTATAACAACCAATGTTGCCCATTTTTTTTCTTCCAGCAATCCATGTAACACAGAAACCACAGGGCATCCACTCCAAAATGGTCTTTGTACTATACCTGAATTACATGGCACACCAAGGGATGCAGCTATGCCCAAGAAACATAAGGTAATTGTTTTGTTAGGTTGTAGATGGGATGCATAAACAGAAATCCCTATGGATCCATGCTACCAAATGTAACAGCAATGAACTAAAAGAATGAGGGCTGCTGGCTCATATTTTCACTGCTGATGATAATGTGTTATTGGTGGGCATTTCATATCACAGAATGCATTAGGTTGGATAGCTCTCTCAAAGGTCATTTCACCTAACCCTACTGCAGTAAGCAGGGACACCTCCAACTAAATCAGGTTGCTCAGGGCCACATCAAGCTTGACTTTGTCTCCAGGAACAGGGCCTCCACATCACCTCTGGGGAATCTTTTTCCAGTATTTCACTACTCTCATTTTAAATAACTTCCTCCTTATGTCCAACCTCAATCTATCCTGCTCTAGTTTAAAACCATTGCCCCTTGCCCTATCACTACATACCCTTCTAAACAGTCCTTCCCCAGCCTTCCTGCAAGCCCCTTTCACATATTGAAATGCTGTTGTAAGTTCTACCCAGAGCCTTCTCTTCTCCAGGCTTAAGAACACCAACTCTTTCAGCCTGTCTTCCCAGGAGATGTGCTCCAGCCCTCCAATCATCTTTGTGGCCCTCCTCTGGACCTGGTCCAGCAGGTCCATGTTCTCTTGTGCTGGGGGCCCCCAGAGCTGGACACAGTACTCCAGGTGAAGTCTCACCAGAATGGAGTACAGCGGTGAAATCACCTTCCTTGACTGCTGGACACACTTCTTTCGATGCAGCCCAGGGTGCAAGTGGCCTTCTGGGCTGCAAGTGCACATTGCTGGCTCACATCCAATTTCTCATCCACCAACAACCCCAAGCCCTTTTTTGCAGGGCAGCTCTCAATCTCAACACCCCCAGCCTGTATTGGTACCAGCAATTGCCCCAGTTCAGGCACCAGACCGTGCACTTGGCCTTACTGAACCGCACAAGGTTTTTCTGTGACCATTTCTCTATCTATCCTCAAAGATGTTTTTCCTTAAGAGCACACAAAAAGCATTAGTCTGTGCTTGGGATCACAAAGCCTGTACCACCTGGCTGTGCCGAGCCATTGGCATGATGGATGCCACTGCACTCCATACTTTCACATAAGGGACATTTTACCACAGCCCCAGGAAGATTGTTTGTACAGCCAGAGCCTGTAAATACAACAAAAAAAGGTGAATGTGTTTGTCACTAATATTTCCAAGCCTGGCACAGAACATTACCCTTTTCCTGTGAGTTCTGAGTTCGGAGGTGTCTTATCAATATCACACACAGTTATCCTCTTCTCACATCGATCTTCATCTGCACCATCTTCATCACAATCCTGATCACCATTGCACACAAGAGATCTGCTAATGCACTGACCTAAATAAGAGCGGAAACACAAAGGAGGAGTGCTTGTCCTTTCAAAAATAGATCACCCAAGATCAAAGCAGAAGTCCCACTTATCTACTACAGTAATTAGCTCACTCACTCCCGTGATGAACCATCTGTGCCCAGGAGGGCTCGTGAAACAACTATAAATCTATAGCATGAAGAAATAGTGTATAGGACACTTAAGGCAACCACAGCTATTTAAGGCTTATGATGTGTTAATACAACAACTGATCTCTTCTTTAACCCTGAGCTTTCATCCTTTGACCCTATCATTTCTGATTAACACTGACTACCTCTCTGGTAGCTCCGAAACCTGTTCACATAAACAGCTAGTGAGATGATGTGGCGATTTTGTGAAGGTCATGGAAGTTGCTTGGATACAAAGACTTTTTTAGTGAGTATTAGTTTCTGCGACCCAGGTGATTTATGAGATGTTTGGATATAGCCTAGAACAGTTTTGAACAACCATGTCTAAGGCTGCATTCCTTAATTATCTTCTTGCAATGAGAAATAAAAACACATATTCTGGAGCAAAGTAGTAGTGCAGAATGACTTAAAGAGGCTTCCAGGGTTACAGCACATTGTCTGCAAAGCTCTGCAATGCTCTAGATGAAGTTAAGAAAATGTGAAATTGAGGCTAGGGGAAAAAAATAGCAGCACCCTCCTAAAACAGATTTACCTGTAGGTCAAGGGTTCTGCAAAGCCACTGCCCATTTACTAAAGTTCAAAGGTAACAAAACCATCTTCTTAGCTTTATGACTGGAAAATGGTGAAAGAGAGATCTCGGATGGTACCTGAAGAGCACCTGAACCGATCCCCACAGCCATCCCCCGTCGGGCATCCTCTTGTGGGGACGCATGGTCTTGTTTCAAAGGCATCCCCAGAGCAGGGTTTGCCCCCATACTGGCCATAAACTGCTACTGTTCGTCTCCGAATCTGAATGCAAAGCAGGAACAGTTTACTACTGTCAAGACGATGCTATCACTCTACTACTGTGAGTAAATGAGACATTCACTTCCTTTTTTTTTTTTTCCTGAGAACAACTACAGGGTATTATCACAAACACTCAAGCTAATACAAAGACAGCTAATTTCCTTGTAAGATCTTTAAACTAATGCATAAGCTTTGCTGGTTTGATCAAAAATCTAATAGGTTAATTGAAACCAAGATAAAGGTGCTGCCAGTTTTCAGTTTCATTTTACATTTTTAATAGGATCAATCCTGCCTGGTGTGAATTTGCTAAAGTTCTTCAAAGTAAACAATGTCATTAAGGAAGATGATAAAAATCTAACATCAAATAGTCTGGTTTTTGCTTCTGAAAAAAAAAAGAATGAGTACTGCCTCGTGGCACATCTTTAGTTTTAACTAATCCCACCCAGACTGGTGCAACATCAAAGTAAATGAGAAAGAAAAGCAAAAGCGAATGTCTTGCACATCAATAGAGCTGCCTTGTGAAAATATCACCGACTTGTTTTGTTTGAGGATAATACCTTGCAACCAAGTTTTCTTTCCTTCAGATACAGCTCCAGTAATGAAAAATCAGTGGAATTAGTACAAACTAGCATCAGCTGTAGGAGGAATATCTCAGTTTACCAAGTTCAGTTGAATTTTTTTTTCCTAAGCTACCACCAGAAGAAAAAGTGCAGAAATTATTTTACAACGTGAATATCACAACTTTGAAGCAGAAAAGACTGGAGGATTTCCCTTCTGAGTTCTTTGTTCTTCAGCCTTCTTGTTCCTCCAGGGCTTTTGTGTGACACCTGCTCTGGGATTTTAAAGGCAGAGTGGCCTCCTGTTTACTGGGGGAAACATAAATGCTTATGAACTCATGAGTACAGAAAAGGTGTGTCTGTCCATACCTGGGTTTGAGTACAGCCATCACACTCAGACCAAGGGCCGAAAGAATTCCAGCGGCAATGGACTGGAATGGAAGGGCTGTTCCAGCAGTATTTTTTTGCATTAAAACCAAACCAAAACAAACACAAAGAGAGAGAGAGAAAGGTGAGAAATCATCAGAGACGTCTATCCAGAGTATTTGTGCAGAACTTTTCTAAACAGCAAAGCAGGCCTTCAATAACAGAAGTATGATCAGGCTTCCCTTCAAGTTGGATTTGTATTTCTTGTGTAAGCATGAATGAGGCACTTAGTGCCATGGTCTGGTTGACTGGCTAGGGCTGGGTGATAGGTTGGACTGGATGATCTTGGAGGTCTCTTCCAACCTGACTGATTCTATTCTATTCTAATACAAGCTCAGGCTTTGTGGTCACTGAAAAGACAAAACTAGGCACGTTTGCCTACCCTGAAGATCAGCAAGGACTTTTTGCAATCATAATACAAGCTTCAAAGACCACCTTCACACCACAAAGCAGGGAGGGGTCAGACCACATACGGAGATCAGCAGGGAGATGCCAGGGAACACATGTGCTGTGGTGTACAGAAGAGCATCCTATGGTAGCTCCTGGAGACCCAGTTTGCCAAAGGAAGGTACTGAAGGTGTTACCTGTCTCATGATCAAGGATGACTCGGGGTAAGTTGTGTGTTTCACAGATGTGCACTGATGCATTCACACTGTGCCCTTCTCCTGAAGCACAGCTGTCTCCTTCTCACAGAGGTAAGGGACAGCACAATGCCTCACTCCTACCACCACCTATAGCAGCGATAATGCTGCCATGGAGAAGTATCTCCTCTCCCAGGAAATGTGTCTGAAGCCCTCTTTAAGCCCTGCCCCATGCCACATGCCAGAAGCTCTCTCTCAAATTACACAGGTTTAGCCTTCAGCGTGTAATTTACTAAAGATGTATTCACCTGGAAAAAACGGAAAAGAAGCCTGAAACTTCCAGCAGCAGAAAAATCCCCAGAACCTGGAAAAAATATATATAAGGAAGAGCAAAAATCAAATTTACATTGCTTTTCTACACTTTACATCAGCCTATGCAGCTGTTCCAGCTTTCCACAATCTTTCCACTACTCAGCTAAGAAATAAAAGACAGTTGCCACCCTCAGTTTTGTGAGCTTTGTTGTGCAAGCTGCTAAGTTTTCAGTTTTCTTCTTTCTTGCAGTACTGCCCAATTACATTTCCAGCTGTCTCCAAATAAATTAATATTTCATCACACTTCCCATATTCACTTCATCAGTACAAATTAATTAAACAATTGTCTTACCTCCATGGTAGATGAAGTACTTAAATATCCTGCAATTACCAGGGAAAATGCATTTCTGTTCTATTCAGCAACAAAAGGAGTCAGTCAGTCTGCCTGCTCCTTTACGTCTCTTCTCATTCTGTCTTGCTATTCTGCCTTCCTTCCCCTAAAAAGGGCTGAATATTGCCAAAGAATTTTAATCTTAACCCATCTAGTTCTCTCCAGGGACCTCTGGTTGCTGCTCAGTGTTTTCAAGACCTATAAATCAGGGCTTGGAAGTACTGACTGTGACTGGCACAAAGCTGTGAAGAGTGTTTACTGGAAGAACACTGTCCTTTTCCACATCTTTTCTCCCTTAGTTTCTTTCCTCTGAGCAGCACTTTTCAGAGATGCCAGTCCTGGTGTCACCTATACTACACTGCAGCTGCGTTTCCAGTTTCAGTAGGAGTGCTGCTAAGGTTTCACTTCGACGCTAACCATCAGGTTCCACTTCTGCAGTCACGCTGATTTTTGTGTACCAGTTCTTACACTGAAAATCATCTAATGGATCTGAATGCAAATTTTGGCCACTTCTGCCATGGACCTACCTGTTGAAGACTTCCAAGATTTTACACAGCCCCTAGTTTCAATGATATGTCAACAACTGGCCTTCTGTGCAGAAGGAAGAGCACCTCAATTTACCTTTCTTCACCTTGTCATCTTCTATTTTCTTCTTCCACTTCTTCTGTACCCTTTTCCCATTCTTTGTCTCCATTTTCCTCTTCTTCTGCATTTTCCCCTTCTTCATCTGCATTTTCTATTCTGCATTTTCCTTTCCCCCCCCTCTTCTTCTCGTGCATTCTCCACTTCTTATTCTGCATTTTCCCCTTCTTCTTCATCTCCATTTTCTCCTTCTTCCCTTTCCTCTGATGATACAAAACTGAGAGGGGTGCTCACACCCCATCAGGCTGTGCAGGCATCCAATGAGATCTGGACAGGCTGAGTGCTGGACAAAGGCTAAGAACACAAAATTCAATAAGGACAAGTGCAGAGTCCAGCACCTGGGGAGGAATAACAAAAGGCACCAGTACAGGTTGGGGCTCCCTTGCTGGAAAGCAGCTCCATAGAGACAATCTTGTGGATCTTGAGACTCTCCCTCTCTGGAGATAATCAAGAACCATTTGTATATGTTCCAGTGTGATCTGCTCTAGGTGATCCTGCTCTGGCAGGCAGACTGGATGAGATGATCTTTCGAGGTCCCTTCCAGCCCCTGACATTCTATGATTCTATGATTCTTTTGACTCCTCACTTTCTGGAACTGTGTTTTATCATAGCAGCTTTATATTCTTGCTAAATATTCCTACTGTCTATTCAGGCAACATGACTTAAACTAATGTTTGTGGGGAGGGGGGAAGAGATAAAAGAGAAGGGATGCAAAGGGTTAGCTGTAAGGCAAAGCATTTCCTGCCCTGCACCAAATGATAATTCTAGCACAAGAATGATTAATGCAATGCTTCAGTTGCTGGGCTAAGAATATCCTCCCTGATCTGAGAACAGTGTGAAATGGTATTGTCTGTATTCTACTTCAGACTAAGGTCAGCCAGAATATAATTATATCAGCAATATTTCCCTGTAGACTTCCAGTCTTTTATAGGATTGATGCTAAGGTTATTCAATAGCTTACCAGGCTTTAAATACTCTTGTGTCTTCATTGCCCAAGTTCATTATGTGTTACAGCCCTAAAGACAGTCTGTGCTCTGTGACTGCCCTAAATGTCAAGGATCTAGTGACAACTGAGTGGAAAAATAATATCCTGTCATTATGGTTTTAAATTGTGAAACTGACTTGAAGTGAAGAGTTTTTTGGATGTATTTCTGTCTGCTAATGCCATCTCAGCCTTTTTACATTAAAAAAAAATAAAATAAAGACATTTTAATTGCCTGTTCTGCTTTTAATGCCATTGTCATGTCTCAAAGATTAATGATAATGCCTTGGGATGTGTCTCTATGAAATATGTCAAATAGCATTAACACTGTGCTAACTGTAATGCAAATGATTCTCTCTCAGGGGGCCTTAGAGAAGGATATTGGCTGGAATCAATATGCTGCAGAAACAACACCAAGCAAACAAGGGCTGTGAAAGTTTGAGTCTGGATGAGCTGGGTGGTAAGAGAAAAGGCCACGTTATTATCATTCAAACCTCAGATAGATTTAGTAGTATATTGGTAATAAATCAGACTGGCCTACACCCCAGACATTTCAGCCTGTGTGTACACAAAGGTCATGGCTGGACAAACAGTTGCTGTCCTTTAAAATTAGGTTTGGATCTTAGGACACAAGACAGCAAACAAATTTAGCAGCTTGAAATTGCCCCATATGGTGAGTTACTGTTCTGGGTTTTCTCACATCTTTCCCTATCTTGACTTCAAATCCCCACCATGTGTGTCTTCTGCACACCTGGTGCTGACTTCTGCACACTTTGGTCCTCCCTGTAAGCCAGTTTGATTTATCACAGCCACAGAAAATAAATCCAGAAAAACACCTAGGAAGTTTTGGGTTGTGAGGGTTTAATGAGCTAGCCTCCCAGGAAGTTCTGGTGGGTGACAGACTCAGGGAGAGGGTAAAAAAATTTACAGCTTTGGAAGAGAAAGAAGGAGGTGGGAAGTGTGAAAGGAGAAAGGACAGCAAGACAGTTTTCTGCTCACAGATGCAGCCAGCCGGCTCAAGTGCCAGTGAAACGCTGCTTTCACAGGCTCACAGGATGTCAAGGGCTGGAAGGGACCCAAAGAGATCATCGAGTCCAACCCCCCTACCAGAGCAGGACCGCACAATTTAGCACAGGGCACACAGGAACACATCCAGACAGGCCTTGAAAGTCTCCAGAGAAGGAGACTCTACAATCTCTGTGACTCTTACAGTAAAGAAGTTCCCCCTTGCGTTGAGGTGGAACCTCCTGTGCTGCAGCTTACATCCATTGCTCCTCGTCCTAGCACTGCTTTGTACAAACTCTGCTGGTTGCTGCTCATTCTACCTATACTAGCAGACACAGACCGCCCCACTGCTCACTGCTTGTCACAGGCTAAGTAGAACATTTGCTAATGTTCTTCTTCAAAATGCAAGTGCTGTCTGGAGCTAGCGTTACGGGGCTTGAAGTCCAGATTGCCATGAGAGGCTCCCTGTTTCTGTTGCTGCCGCTTTTGGGTTCTGACTCCGGGTGCTGGTTCTCCTCTGCTGGGGTGGCAGTGATATGAGTGGGAGCTGGGTAGCACTCTTGGGTTTCTCTTATGCTGTTTTTTGAGGTTTTTCTGTATTTTGCTGTGTTTTTCTGCGCAAGTAGGCTAAGGTAATTGTGCAGTGTATTATTAGNGAGTTGTGTCTGTATTACCTTTTTACCTTGTGTATTTCTGTCTACACCTGTATATACTGTAAATATCTGCTTGTAAATTGTGCCAGCTGTAAATATAAGCTTCATTCGAATTTCCAGAGCTGAATGAGTCTAGTCTGGGTGATTTCTAAAGTGGGGGGGGGAGGGGGACACCCAAACCATCACAGGTATTTGTGCATTTATGTTATCTCATTTACATTAAACTCTTACCTCACTCTATCTCAACCTGGAGCTTTTTTAAGTGTTACTTTTCCCTCACTTTTGTGTTGGGGGAAACAGACAGGTTGACTCAGGCATCAACCTGTTACACTACTTCACAGGACTCTCCTGGACAGGACAGTGGAATCCAAATTTACCATCCTGTCTAGTGGTCATTTGCCCAGACAGGTCTCATTTAAGCATTAACTCAAATTAATTGATTGCTAAGTCTCAGAACGTTTTTCTGTGGAGATGACTGCAACCAAAGTATGGATGGTGAATATAAGTGATATTTTCAGTCATTTTACAGAGAGTTGGGAGCAGGCTTAGGTCCACCAAGTCCTTCTCAACCTGAAAATCCACGCCCAGAGAGCTCAGGGGGATATGGGCTTCTGCCAGCTGCAGGCAGAAACAAAGGTAGTGTCCACAACAGATCTATAAACTCTCATGTGTATGACCAGCAACAAAGAGGCTCACACATACCAAAAAAACAAATTAATTTCTGGAACCAGAGTTTTTGTCTCATGGTTTCAGCAACTTAGGCTAAAACAGAAAGAGCCACATGAAACAGGCTGAAGTGGAAGGGTTACTGCATTTGTGTTAACAGTGACACAAACCCACGCATGTTGCATAAATGGGTACCAGAGGTTAAATCACATGGAGGATTGCAGAATCCACTCCAAGCAATTGATTCTTAGACCCAGACAAGGTCAATTTTTCAGAAGTATGCAATTATGTAAGTGTTTGGTTGAGTTTGGGTTGTTTTTTTTTTGGGGGGGGGGGGGGGGGGGGCAGGATGTGTGTGTTTGTTGGTTTGGGCTTTGGTTTGTTTTGTTGTGTTTGTTTTTTTTTTCTTCTTCTATTGTGTAACTATGAATTTAATTAATTGAATCACAGAATGTCAGGGGCTGGAAGGGACCTCGAAAGATCATCTGGTCCAGGCCCTCTGCCAGAGCAGTATCACCTAGAGCAGATCAGATACACTTTAATAAATTCATAAGTAGCTTTATCTGACTGTCTGAGACAGCAGCACCTTCAGCTGATGACCCAGAAGGTCTCTTTTAGCCTGATGTCTTGGTGCTTTTCAAAATGTCACCTCTGATTGTTCCTTGCAGACTGAAGAGAATGCCAAATGTCAGCCATTAGTAACCTTGCTCACGCGTCTATACTTTTGGTTCTTCCTGAACCAGCTGAGTATGCAAATGATACATTTTAGCATTATTATTACAACCAGTTGGAAAGATAAAATGCTTGAAGAAGCAAACTCTGAACAGAAGTCTTCTGAACAGAAGGGAGGATGTAGCCAGGTGGGGTTGGTCTCTTCTGCCAGGCAGCCAGCAACAGAACAAGGGGACACAGTCTCCCCAGTGTGTGCTGGGGAAGGTCTAGCCTGGATGTTAGGAGGAAGTTCTTCCCACAGTGACTGGCATTGGAATGGGCTGCCCAGAGAGGTGGTGGAGTTGCCATCCCTGGAAGTGTTCAAGAAAAGCCTGGATGAGGCACTTAGTGCCATGGTCTAGTTGATTGGACAGGGATGGGTGATAGGTTGGACTGGATGAGCTTGGGGGGTCTCTTCCAACCTCTTTGATTCTATGATTCTATGAATCTTTCATTAAAGTCCACCTGACTCCCTCCAAACTTTTTCAGGTGTCTTAAAGTTAAAAAGTGTTTTTTTAACAAGGAGGCCAGATACTTCTCCTATAAAGAAATGTTACTGAAGACAATGAAGGCAAGACTTCAAAGGGTCAGATTGAGTAGGGTATCTTTTTGAACTACAACATTTTTAGAACCATCTGAAACTCATTAAAATTTTGTCAGCTTACTAAGTCAGTAATTAACCCTAACTGCTACTGGGAAAATTGCTGAAATGAGCTTCCATAAATATCTCCCAGGTGGAAGCAAAGTTCAACAAATAAAGTTAAGACTTCACCAAAATTCACACAAAGAATGGAAATGGAGAACAAATGAAATAGTGTTGAACTTTGCCCTCCCTGGTTCTGGGGTGGCTACATGTCCAACAAATGTCCGACTCCAATGAATGAAGACATACTCCAGTGACACCAAAGTGCTGATTTACTTGCAAAGATCACTTGATCTTGAGAAATTTAGGTGAGCTCAACGTTTGTTACTTCTGTTAACAACTTACATGCCTCTGAAATTGGAACAATGTTCTCCTGTGAGTTATTCTGGTGGCTTGCAGACCTTGTGTTCAAAGGAGCAGTACTGAAGCACAGGGTCGAAGCACTCCCACAGAATATATTCAGGGGCTCTAGCACAAGCCCTCTGAGGAGAAGGTGAGTGAGCTGGGGGTGTGCAGCCTGGAGAAAAGGAGGCTCAGAGCAGACCTCTTGGGGAGGCTGCAGCCAGGTGGGGTTGGTCTCTTCTCCAGGCAAGCAGAGATAGAACGGGAGGACACAGCCACAAGCTGCACCAGGGCAGGTTCAGGCTGGATGTTAGGAAGAAGTTCTTCACAGAGAGAGTGATTGGCATTGGAATGGGCTGCCCAGGGAGGTGGTGGAGTCACCGTCCCTGGAGGTGCTTAAAAGAAAACTGAATGAGGCACTTAGTTAATTAGAAGTTAATTAGAAGTTGTTTTGTTAATAGGTTGGACTCAATGATCTCAAAGGAGTTTTCCAAACTGGTTAATTCTGTGATTCTGTGATACGTGTACATAGACAGATAGATAAATAGAGAGACAGACAGACAGACAGACAGACATGTTTTGGTGTTTCTTTCAATTGGTTGGGTTTTTTTTTAGTAGGTGCCCATATAAATGGGCCCATATTAATGATGCACTTTGTTACATCTAGTGATAAAGCTCTCAGACAACTTCTGCTATGGAACCACTAAATTACTTACTGGTACATACTAGGTTCAATCAGTCTGGAAAAGATTGATTTGGACTTGTTCTAAGCAGGAAATGCTTTTATCTGGTTGTTTTGAAGAAAACCTGCATCTCTGGAGATGACATTTGTTCTTAATTAGCCTATAAACATATCCCTTTCTGAGCTTATTTCATGGAAAGTCCATCATGAGAGTAATTAGAAGTATGGTGTTTCTAGTATTGGCAGAGGCTCTGTAGAACTTGTAATAGCTAGAAAAAAGCATTCAGCAAACAGCAACATCCAGACCTTTATTGAGCTAGTAAATGGCTTTGATGTTTTTATAAATGACTTCTAAAAGGAGATAAATACTGATCATTCCAAGAAGATGCAAAATGTAAGGCTTGTGATAGCAACAGACAAAGAAGAGTCTCATTTTCTCCTTTCCACAGTTTCACAGCAAGAGACGTACACCTTTCTGCCCATTTATTGCCTATTACCCTGGGTTAGCACAACCTGCTCTTACAAGCAAGATGCACATCAATGTGGGGAACTGTCCTGGTTTCACAGTCTGCCCCACAAGTGAAGCCCTCTCCTGACACACAGACAGGAGGAAAAGTAACACAAAAAGATTCTGGGTTGAGACAAAGAGTTTAATGAGATGTGTAATTACCTTAGCCTTTCACACAGAACAGCACAGCACAAAACAGAAGCAGCAGCAGTTCCCACAGAGCACACAGAAGCCAGCAGAGCATGAAAGAACAGCACCCCAAACACAGAAACCAAAAGCAGCAATGGGAACAGGAAGTCTCTCATGTTAAATCTGAATTCCAAGCCCCATGGCACTCTGCTCCAGCCAGCACTTTCATTTTCAATCTGGCATGATGGCAGCATGGCATTGAACATCATCATCAGATTTAACTGAACCCATGATGACTATACACTGTGAATTCTGAGGCAGTAGCAAAGCGAGGGCAGAGAAACACTGCCATGCGAAAAAAACGCATCAGCTATGAGAAGGGGACCTTGAGAAATGTTGGTTAATGGTCTTGACTGAAGTCAACAGCAAACACTGCTAAATGGTTGAGTGACTCAGCAGAAAACATCAACCATCAACATGGCTGCTTCAAGGGTAATCAAATATTGTTCTGCTGTTAAAATACAGTAAGACAGAATAAGTAGACACGGAGTCTACACAGTTTTGTGAACTTCTTACACTGCAGCATTCTTTCAGGCATTTTTCACTCCTCAAGCAGCAACTTTTTAGGCTATGTCTCTTCCTAAAATATGTTCAAGCACAACTGAAAAAAAAGTCACGACAATTTCCGATTTACAGCAAATTAGTTAACAAGTACTAACTGACTTGATAAACCAAACCTAAACTGGTAAGTTTTGTCATGCTCTCCACCGCTGGTCTAAGCACCAGTGAGGCCGAGTTTTGCCTGCTTCCAAGGCAGCCTTTCAGAGATGGAAAGGTGCTAAGATGTAGCTCGAGTCATAATAAAGGGAGATAATTAACTGAATGTTTGTAGAAAACTTTCCTACGTCTCTGCTGCCTTGGCAGGCAGGCCAGAAACAGCATCTCCCTATGCCCTGGTGGCTGATGCAGTCTTCCCCTCCAGAAGAATGGCTCTGCTACATTTGCTAGTCACAGAATCATAGAATCATAGAAACAACCAGGTTGGAAGAGACCTCCAACATCATCCAGTCCAACCTAGCACCCAGCCCTGTCCAAGCAACTAGACCATGGCACTGAATGCCTTATCCAGGCTTTGCTGGAACACGNATCTTTCTTGAATTGAGGAGCCCAGAACTGGACACAGCACACAAGGTGTGGCCTGACCAGTGTTGAGGACAGGGGCAGAATAACCTCCCTTGTCCTACTGGCCACACTGTTCCTGATACAGGCCAGGATGCCATTGGCTCTCCTGGCCACCTGGGCACACTGCTGGCTCATCTTCAGCCTACTATCCACCAGTACCCCCAGGTCCCTTTCCTGCTGGCTGCTCTCCAGCCACTCTGTCCCCAGCCTGTAGTGTTGCATGGGGTTGTTGTGGCCAAAGTGTGGAACCCTGCACTTGGCCTTGTTAAATCTCATCCCTTTGGCCTCTGCCAATGTAGGTCTAATGTAGGTCTTGTGGCCACAGGGCTGCGACTTCCACATTGCAAAGAGATAAGAAAAAGTTCAAAAGTATTTTTTCATTTTCCCTTTTTTTGTTTATTTGGTTTGTTTGTGTGGGTTTTTTTTGTTGTTTTGTTTGTTTGTTTGCTTGTTTTGTTTTGTTGTTGCTGTTGTTTCCTCTTTGCACCTAGTAATAAACCTGGACAATATTTGGTTCTTTCCTTTTTTTTTTTTAATTATATTTTTAATTAAATGAAATAGTGTCAAAGAGAAATCATGCATGGATATTAGGCATATTCCCTGGTGGAACCAGCATGCCTTAATTCCAGTAAATACAAAGCTGAAAATGCCTGATACAGGGAAAATGCATTCCAGAATAAACAGAACACTTGCGACTGCAGAGTTGACCTGACCCTTGTAAGCAAAGTATTTGTACTTAGGAAAGTTTCTTGGCTGATGAAAACAATAAAATGCAATGTTATGTTGATGAAGGAAGGTAAACTTATTTCACTTGGGGAGACAGGCTCTATCTTCAATAAATATAAAGCTTGCATTTAATCACCTTACTCCACTGCAGAGACTATTTTATTTACAGTTTGTGTCACATCTCAATATTAAAGGCAAACTCCAGAATCTCATGCAGAGTAAAGTGTGCTATGCAAGTGACAGGCTTTTCTACTTTAAAGTGAGCCTGTATTTTTATTTCTAGAGAAGGGACAGAGTAACCAGGGAAAAGTAGTCATTTCTGGTAGTCCTAGAGCAAAATAAACACAGAATCACAGAACCTTAGAGGTTGGAAGGAACCTCCAGAGATCATCAAGTCCAATCCTCTTGCCAAGGCAGGATCCTCTAGGGTAGTTCAGAGAGTTCACTCCAGGCAGGTTTAGAAAGACTCCACAACCTCTCTGGGCAGCCTGCTCCAGGACTCTGTCACCCTCACTGCAAAGAAGTTTCTCTTCACGTGGACCTGAAACGTTCTGCATTCCAGTTTGTAGCTGTTGCTCCTTGTCTCAATTGCTGCTGACCAGCGAAAAGAGCTTGGCTCCAGGCACTTGACACTCACCCTTCAGATCTTTGTATACAATGATCAGATCTCCTCTCAGCCTCTTCTCCAGAGTAAACAGCCCCAGGGCTATCAGACTCTCTTTGCAGGGGAGATGCTCAAGTCCCCCACTCATCCTCGTGGCTCACTGCTGGACTC
This sequence comes from Tricholaema leucomelas, assembly GCA_013400475.1. Taxonomy (NCBI): domain Eukaryota; kingdom Metazoa; phylum Chordata; class Aves; order Piciformes; family Lybiidae; genus Tricholaema lacrymosa; species Tricholaema leucomelas. The sequence continues at coordinate 4,026 of WAAF01001964.1, read as the reverse complement.
TCTCCAGCAGGTCCCTGTCCCTCTTGAACTGGGTGCCCAAAACTGGACACAGTATTCCAGGTGTGGTCTCACTAGGGCACAGTAGTGGGGGAGAAGAACCTCCCTAGACCTTCTGGACATATTTTTCCCAGCACACCCCAAGATACCCTTGGCTCTTTTGGCCACAAAGGCACATTGCTGGCCCACGGACAAATAAAAATTCCTTAGGATTTTTGCCATGAGATGTGAGAGAAAGTAAATAAATAACAAACATCAGGCTTATTTTACTGGTTTTCAGATTAAATGTTGAGTGTCCTAGTTTTCTTCATTGTTTTCTTCTGTGATCTCTCCTTCATTGCAAACATATCTACCCTCTCCCTTGAGTGTTAGATCTAAAGTACAGCCTGAGATGTATGAACAGTTAAAGTTTTGTGAAAAGTTAAGTACATACTTCTGAAAGTAAATCAGTGTGATGCTTTGGGTGTCCTCCTGTTGTAAAGGGGTTTAATTTGAATCGGGAGATCCGAGGCTGATTTTATTATCATTAAATAATTAATTAA
>WAAF01001963.1:59957-73022 GCA_013400475.1 Tricholaema leucomelas | reverse complement strand
TTCTATGATTCTATGATTCTATGAAACACTTATATTGTTCTTTTCTAATCTCTGCTGTGGAGCTTTTGAATGCATCTGGAGTAAGACCTATGGTGGGATTCATATGCCTTTAGCACAGTAAAATTTTGTCTAGCCTGCGACACCCCACCCAGCTTCTAGCTGCCATCCCAGAAGAGTATGGATAACCTGCAGGTTCTGAGTAACATCTGCCAGGCCTCATGTGAATGTATCTTTTGGCATCTAAGACACTACACGATGCCAAGTTAGCCAACTGAAGGATTGGAATTGAAGCTTTCTTCAATTCCTTATTTATAAAGCAAGGAGTAATACATGTGCAAAATACACAGCCAGGGAGTTCAACTTTATATTTTTGCCATCACTTATCAATGCCTCCACTGTATATTAAGCACCTTTAACAAATGGAAATGAAGAAAATCTGAAATTAGTTAAACAAGGACAAATGCAGAAATCTTGTACCTCAGACAGAATAAATACGTATGCTGATACAGAATGCGGATCAATAGCTAGGAAACAGCTCTGCCTAAGTCCAACAGAGGGTCTTTCTGGATAAATCAGAGTCAGCAACGTTCCCTCACAGTGACAAAGGCTAACTGCATCCTGTGCTGCATGAGCAAAAGCACAGCCAGTGGATCAGGACAAGTGGTGAGAGTACCATCTACCCTGCACTTGTGAAGCTTCAATTGAAGTTTTCCTGCTTTTAGGTTCCCTAGCACAAAAGAGACCGACAAATAGTGGGAAGACCGCTAGGAAACCATGAAGTTGGTTGGAGTGCAGCTAGAGGCCCAGAGAGATAGGTGTGTCTGGCTCAGAGAGGCTAAAACAGGATTCAGATGCTGTCTCTTACTACAGCATGTGACACCAATCACAGGATTGGTGACAGTAGTTATGGTGGTGGTGGACCTGCTTCAGAAAAAGACAACTGACTCTGTCACAGGCTGCAGCATGGTAAATTCCCGTTGGACAAAAAGCAGTAATGCTCACTATAGGATGATCAAGTACCAGGAGAGGCTGCCAAGACATCTCCATCGCTAGAGATTTGCAAAATCAAATGAAGAAGGCATCTCCAGAGGTCCCTTTCAGCCTACTTTTTCTAACATTCTAAGTAACAGCTTTAAATATATTATGTATTTACTTTAGAACTTTACTTGTTCTATTAAGGTATTTCTGGCATCCTGAACTTCTCGGAAGAGCTTGGGATCATCAGCCTCCAGCAATGGCTTTTGGTTGAAATTTTTTCCATCATCCAGATCAACAGCAGATTTCCAAACTATTTGCTCCTTAGTCACAACATCAACCAGTCCTCTGAAGGTCTTAGCTTCTCCAATGGGCAACTGCAGACAGAGCAAGGATATCAGACATGTGCAAAAAGCTGAGAAGGGAGTTCCATTTGAGGAAAGCAAACAAACATTTAATTTCCAAGCTTACCTGTAGAAGTAAAGGTTTTGTCTTCAACTTTTGTTGGATACTTTCAACAGCATATGTAAAACTGTATTAAAACAACAGACACTGTTATACAAAACAATGACAAAGTAAAGGAAGTTTGCAATTCCTTATTGCAATAATTACTCCTATAATGACACAAAAATACACATAATCAAATATGTAAACAGTAAGTACTAACATAATTGGCTTGTTCTATGGTTAACTGAAAAACTTCACCTTGATCAGATACATTCTCTTACGAGGCTTTTAGCAGTGATTAAAATAACTCTCTGAATACCTTGCCCTGTTTTTGTCCATCTTGTTCAAAAAGCAAATTCGTGGTATCCGATGTTTGTCTGCTTGTCTCCACACTGTCAGAGTTTGGGCCTAAAGCAAAACAGAAATATTAGTGTTCATAGCTGACCTATACACTCCCCAGCATTGCTAAGGGACAGAGTTCAGAGTAAAGTAACTGCTGAATGTGTTGTGACAATCTTGTATCCAGCAGCACAGATGAATTCCACAACCGGCTTTGTCTCATCTCTTCTCTCAGCTGTTGCCAGCACTTGTCCTTCCCTAAGCGCCCACAGGCACAGGGGAAAAGGAATATGGAGAAAAACTAAGCATTACCGAGGGGACACACAGAAAAAAGTTGGTATTGTAAAGACTTCAAGATTTTATTGCCAAGTTCCTTAAGCACACACGGGCAAGCATATCTGTGCCTACACAGACGACAGTAAAATCTACCTTGGTTTTGACACTAACTGGTATAATGCTTGGCTATTTATGATACACATTTTTCCTGGCAAGTTAAAACAGGTATATATGAAAATCAGTGCAAATTCAGAAATACTGTCTCACCAATGCAAGGAAATAATGCAAGAATTTCCTGCACAGTTTTAGAACCAAAAAAAATAAACTGGATCTAATTTTGTTGTTGCTGTTTGGCATGGGAGCTGTTTACTCAATTCTGGTTGATATAATACGGTACATAAATGCTTCTTAATAACAAGTAAAATAATGTGGCTTACATTAAGAGTTCTCTCATCCCTCAGGTACAAAAAAGGTGTGTCCCGCGGAACACAGTGATTTCACAGCGTGTAACTTTTTACACAGAACTGAACTACTCAAACATCTCATCCAATACAGTCAAATTCCATCCTTTTCTGAACTACGCTTCAATGGCCATGTTCACAGGTCACTGGGGAGGGAGAGATTCTGCCTCAAAATTACTCATTTTCTACAGGAAATCTCAAAATGAGACATTAATACATGTTCATCTCTTTCCACCGGCGGAGCTAGCCAGATGCATTCAACTCAATCTACGTTCATGAAGGACAGAAACAAAACAATAACCAAGAAACACCCCAGACGTTAATGGGACTCCCACTTTTCTCCTTTTTACGGAAATTACTGGACACTACAGGCCTTGAAATTAAACCCTCAGCTTCCTGAAGAAGCTGAATTCTGATCAAAGTATCGAAAGAGATAATACAGAGCAACATCTTTGTACTATTACTATGATTTCATTGGATAAGAAAAAGTAAAAGCCATCTACCAGTTATTTTTACCTCAACACCAGCTGAAGCATCAAATACTGCTACTGCTCCATCTAGGACTCTCAAGCAACGTTCAACTTCCACTGTGAAGTCCACATGACCTAAAAAACAATCTCCCCTTTATACCACCGTAACTCAAACAGGCAACATCAATAGTTCATTACAAACCTTTTATTCTTTAAGTCCTATCAAAACAACCCTCCAACCCTCTCCTTCACTTGCAGAGAAATACATCCATCAGTTCTTGAAATACACAAGACTCTTACATTTCAATCCCAGAACTCAGAGCAATTTAGCATGGAAAGGTGTGAGTTCATTTTATACAAGCTAGACCTTTCATCTCCTGCAATTAAACCAGTTAAATACTGCACCATACTTAAAACTAAGACCATGCTATGGAAACAAAGACTGTGCTGCAAAATTCCATCTCATCTACTCTCTGCTAATAATGCAAGTACTGCTAAAGCATAGTACCTGGGGTGTCAATCAGATTGATTCTGTGGTCTTTCCAGTCAAATGTAACAGCAGCAGACTGAATGGTAATACCTCTTTCTCGCTCCTGTACCATAAAATCTGTCACTGTGTCCCCATCGTCAACATCTGTGAACAAGAAGCAGGATGACAATCAGGTAGGTAAATAATCCTAAATCTCAAACTGAGATTTGGAAATACTGTCCCTTAAAAAGATGAAAACTAGCCTTTTTCAGAAAATGGTAATGCCAGGCAATTTATCCAGGCTCTCTTTACACAGAACAAATGCTGTCTAGATCAAACACAAATGATTCCAAGAACCTTTCTGGTTTTCTTAATCCTAATAGTAACATCATGAGAAACTTAAAAATTAAAGCAAAGTCCAAAATTACAAGCAAACTATAACTCTAGAAAATCTAACTGCGCTCATTGTGTGGAATGTGACTGACATTTCAAAATGTAGTAATTAAATGCAATTAACACTAAAACTAAAACCCAACAAAATTAAATTTATATTTTGTTTGTGTTTTTTTTTAAATACTTCAAGCAAAAATAGAAGCACATTTAAACAATCAGGCCACCAAGTCCAATCACTCCATGGGCTTAACATCTTCTGACATTCTCACAGACAGTAAAGAACAGGAAATTAAAGTTTAAAAGCTTGAAAGGTAACACAAATGCAGACTGCTGTTGACCCCTTTGATCTTTAAGAATTCTGTGACAGATGTGGAAGGAAAGAATTCTTCCTGTATTATGCCTTCCAAAATAGATTTTTACTTTTTGTTAATATGATTTATTTCAGGTCAAAAGAGAAATTAGGAAATAACTTCACCAGAACAACCAATGAGCAACAAGGAGACCCTCTAAATAAATGTTAAATGTCAATGCATTAAAAGAAAAATAAGAACATATGATCTCTCCAAGTACAAGTGCCTTAGAACATAATGGAATGTGCATTAGAATTCTGTTGTATTTCAGCACGTCTTTGGAAGGACTAGCTTCTATCTCCAGTATTCCATAAGCAACCTCTAACTGCATTGCATGCTATTGCATACTACTACATATCTCAAACTTACTGATATAAAAGAAGTATTGTTTCTAACCTCCAAGTGCTCTTATGTATCCAGAATAATACAGCATTCTCTCTGTTGTTGTAGTTTTCCCTGCATCGATGTGGGCCATAATGCCAATGTTTCGAATCCTGCATAAAGCAAGAACGTTGCTGTTACCAGTGTCTTTTTATTCTCTAATTCTGTTATTTGTATGAACAATTAACAATCACAGAGACTAACATATCAGACAAATATAGTATTAAAATGGTGAATTTTCTTCAGATCTATAGTACTCAAGAGTTTTGGAACAAGTTTGGGTGCTTTGTTTTAGTAGGTCACTTGGCCTCGTCCTCACTCATCTGCCCTCTTCACAGAGAGAAGCAGCCCTTCCATCCTTTCATCCAATCCAATTCTGATCCCTAGTGTCTGAATGTCATGGATTGAGTTGAATCTGCTGCTGTACACATGCACTGCACACATACCCTTTATGCTCCAAATACAGCACCTAAGTTCCCATGAAGTTGTCCTTGAATCTGTTCAGTATAGTGTTCCCCTCTGAAGTACCTTGCCAGCAGCTTCCAAACCTGCTTCATTAGCTCTGTGCATCATAAGCTTGTCACTGGCCATTCTATTCACCACTAATGCTAGCTGAATTTGCCCTCAGAAGTATTCTTCCAAGGGAACTTCACCTCAAGCCATTCCTTTTGGCAGCTCAGACTTTTAACTACCTTGTCTCTGTCTCTAAGGACCTCATCTAAGACACTTGAGTGTTCCCATAAGTGCAAAGTATAAAGCAGTATACTTCCCAATACATTTCTTCCCCCTTGTTCAGCTGCCAGCAAACACCTTGGATGCAGAGTTTCCCTAGGGACCCTTGTTCTGATTCTGATGATGTGAACAAGAGACAATCCAAGCCTTCTCCAAGACAAGCAATCATTCTATACTGAAATGCCAAAAGGGCAAAAATACTGTCTCTGACTGTTGGTTACATCTGAAAAATACGATGGCAAGACATACCTGGATATATGAGGATTGATGATAGAATGCAGAGACTTAACATCTCCTGGAGACAAACAAAAGCACGCAACAATTTGTTAGACTGATAGATTTTAACAAAATTGAATATATTTAAGGAAGCTCTCAAAAAATATACTAATAAAAAAAATATAATACACAGAGCCATAAATCTCAGGACAATCTGTAATCTCTGTGACCTCAAATTCCTAAAGATACATACAGAGTTTTCAACAAATCTCTTAAAGGGAAAACTTTTTAAAGCAGCTCTATTTAGGAATAGTAAGAAAAGCCAGCACAGAAAAGCAGCAGCAGCACAGTAAAAATGTATTTTGCAGAAGCTGTAACAAAACATGCCACAGCTCAAGACCACTCTAAAGCTGACATTCATCTGAGTTGGCTCTTAGGTAACAAACTGCAGAAGTACTTGCTCCTTTAAACACTGAAGCCTAGAGAGTACAATCCTTATGGAGAAACCACAAAATTACCTAGGTTAAGAAATCATGTACAAACAAAATTCCATAGTATTTAAACTAACATTTCTTCCCTATCTACTTAGAGATCACCTCACTTAATCAGGAAGCTACAAAGAGGCATCTTACAGGTTAATGTCCCAGTGGGGACAAAGATTAGTCTCAGATGCAAGGTAAATTAGTATTAGGCTGGAAATTCACCAACGCTTACCACCCCAAACAAAAACTCTCACCTAACACTGCCTTCTTCCCTCCAGTCTCTAAAATAAGACACTAGCATGTTCAAGATTTCTGGCTTGTCTAAGTCACATTATCTCCCTGTGTATGGAATGAAGCTGTGCCTCCATGTGAAACACTGACACACTCAGCACAGTAAAACTGGGCATAAATACAGTAAAAGGCAAAGATATTGCATAGACAACTACACAGGAACAGTATCATGTGGCAACAGAGACAGCATTGACATTAGCAACTAAGAGCTTGTCTTCTCAGGCACAAGACTGCTGGCTAAAGACTTCTGCTAAGACATGCATGATTTTTTTTTAAAATAAAAAGGAAGCTGCTTAACTAGCTGCCAATACTTCCTTCCCACGTCGATCCTGATGCAGGAAAAGCATGGAAAAAGCAGCTGACTCCCAGAACTACCTTATATCAATGAATTTCTATTCAATGTCAGTGTATCTGCTCAAAACACAGCCAAAAGAAGTGTGTTTTCCAAACACCTTCCTTTTCCTCTTCATCTGCATTGCAAAAAAAAAATGCACTAATGATAACTTGAAACTCAGTTTAAGCAGATTCTTGTCTTTCTAAACTTGCCTTAACTAAAACACTGGTTGTCTGTTACCTGACAACCAATTAATACGTCAGGCAACTGGACAACTATTCCTGCACAATTCACAACTGACTCAAATTCTTACACAGCTATGTAATTTCTTTTTCTTACTTTCTGAAGGTTGTATAACACACATCTACTGAGAAAACAGCAGCAACACAAGACACATACAAGGCACTTTTTGGTCTCTGAGCTTTCACACTTATTTGTTCGTGCTCCATACACCAAATTCTACAATGACCGAAAGAACACAACAGAACGCAATTTAGAAAGCATTCACACATATTTTTAGAGTAACTCTTACCATGAAGGAAATAATTTAAACTTATACCTGGTGAAGAGCTGTAATTTCTTAGACTGCAGTTTCGCTGTGTCACACTTTTGACTTTCACTTTTGTCTTCCTGAAATATGCATGCTTACAAAGAAAAAGAACACAGCACACAGAATAATAATTATTATAAATAATGAATGTGTAGCTACACTTTTGCTAACTATGGAACATGAAACTAAAACAAGTATCTACAGGAACTGACACTGTTACTGGATATTTCTGCAAGTTTCAAATAACAGATATTTGGAAGCATGAAGCTGGTAGCATCCAGGTTTAAACCAAGTCCATTCTCAATACTATTTGGGAAGTCCAGTAAAAACCTTTGACAGCACCAAAACACGTTGTCAGCAGCCACAATATTGCAAATATGTCTCTCTGTGTGACAAAAGCTACATAATCAAAATCACAGGTACCAAAAAAGTTCATAGGAAAATTACAAATTCAGCTTCCTCATTCTGGCTTACATGAAGTCAAATTCCAACACGAAATTATCATGTTGTGTTGTGATAATTTTTAAAGGAATCTCAAGTAAAAAGAGAAAAAGTTTATCAGAATAACCCAAGTTTTTTTTTTTTTTTTTTTGCTCATGGAGAAAGTATTAAAATTCGGGGAAAAATTCACCTCACTGCAGAAACTTGATGACTTCAAGGCACTCATCAAGAACTTCCTCGTAATTCTCAACATACTGTCTCCCATCTCTAAAGCTGTCCCCTGCCAAGATAATCAAACACGTAATCATATGACATATGATATGCAATTATATTGCCTTTGCATAAATCAATGCTTTTTGTATTAGATCAGGTTTTATGGTTTTTCAAAGTACTGCCTGGCAGGCTGAATTAGTGTCAGATCTGTAAAAATAACATTAACTCGTTAAAATGCAGTACAAATGCATGTTCACACACGCTAAATGTATTTTTCACAGCAACTCGCGAACACTAAAGCAGAAACACTGACATTAGTGATTCTAATTCTTGCTCAGATAAGCTCTGAGTACAGACTACTGATCAGTAAAGAGTAAACAGCTCTTCCGATCACAAAATCATTGAGGCTGAAAAGGACGTCCGAGATCATCAAGTCTAGCCTACAACCTAACACCGCGACATCAGCTTGGTCTTGAAGGACAAGCAAAACAACGTATTTGGGAGACAAAACATTGAATACAGGAGCCTTTAAGCACCACCAAAAACACTGCAACACAAAGCCCAAGCATAGAAGCTTCAAGAGCCTTCCCAGCTGTCTCCTTATGTAAGGAGGCACCATTATCCAGCACCTGTGATTTTACACTCCGTGGCAGTTCCACAATAAGGAAACGTGCATAAAAGCCTCGCTTCCCCTTTCTCCTCATACAAGCCACACACCCGTCTTCTAGTGCCGCTGCAGCACAAGGAGAGCAGGAAGGGAGCGGTGACCTAACGCTACCCGTGACAACGCGAACCCTGCTCCGCCGGCCGCTCCCTGATGGCGCTCCGCAAAGCTACACTACCCTGTCTGCCGTGTTACGAACCACTAGCACGTTATTTCATCGGCCTTTGTGTTATCGTCGCCCCTCCGATGAAGAGCTCTAACAAGGACAGGCCTGAGCCTGGAGATCGGCCTCAGCACGGGGAGCCGCCATGCCGCCGGAAGGCGCGCTAATTCTTCCTGTCCCCGCCGGCACAACCACCTAATCTCCTCGGGTTCCACCCTCCCGTCAAGACCTGACAGAATTAGACCGCAGAAGTCTCCCTTCTTGTTTTTTGTCTTTGTTCTCATCCTATTATCTGGCCCTCCAAGCAGAACGCGTAGCCCTAGAGAGACAAAAACTGCCGCCTCTTGGCCTCTAGGAACTAAAGCTCTGCGGGGGAGCGTTTCCAGCCGGGGTCATTTATCGCCGTGCCCACCCTTTCCGCCCCGCAGGAGGCAGCTGTGCAGAGGGCGCGGCTGGTTGTGGGCGCACGTTGTGGGGCCGCCACCATGGTAGGAGCAGAGTCATGAGGGCGATAGGGCGCGGGTAGACGGGGGAGAGGTGCAGGCGGCTGTGTGTGCCCTACCGCCTAGCACTGAGTTTGCTGCTCTCCGGACGCGGCCTGTTTGGGTCCCCATCGCGTGTCCCATCTGCGCGCAGCCTTGGTCAGGGTGCGGGGCCAGCGCCGACTATCCGGACCTCAGCCGCCGATACGCGCTCACTGCTCTGCCTTATATCCACAGCCGCAGAACGAGTACATCGAGCTGCACCGCAAGCGGTATGGATACCGCCTGGACTACCATGAGAAGAAGAGGAAGAAGGAGGGCCGCGAGGCGCACGAACGATCCCGGAAGGCCAAGAAGATGATCGGGCTAAAGGCTAAGCTCTACCACAAGCAGCGGCATGCTGAAAAGATACAGATGAAGAAGACGTAAGTAGTTGGCCACTTCTCTGACGCGTCCAGTCATACTGACATTTGAATTAGGAGATGAGACATTAACGTTGATACAAAGAACTACTTATTAGTTGGATCTACTTTATACATTTCAGTAGTGCTTCCGCTGTACAAGAAAGTGGGGTTTACAAAGTTAAGACATTTGTGATTTCCGGTCTTGTGAATGGATGTTAACAATTCTGCTTTTAAAAGCATTGCTTAAGTGTTAATTAGCAACAGCACCGACCAACGTAATTTTGACAAAATATGAATGCATTTGCTTAAGGCTTTTACATCAGCTGTCATATTAGTGTAGCAAGAAGCAGCAGGTATTTTTTTAAGTCTTGATAGAGTAATATACGCAGTGCTTGAGCAGAACATGAGGCTTGTCTTCCAGGATAAGTTACAAAATCAAGCGCAGGTAAATAAAAACATTTTTCTGTAATATTTCTCTGTTTAGAAACTGAAAGCAAAGCTATTAACAGTAGTTTTTATCATCAACTTAGTATCTATTATGTTGGGTTTTTTTGTTTTCCAAGTGTAGTCAGCTATATTCCTTTACCACTTGTAAAATTATTAGGTTTGTAAAACTAGTTTCTGGGTCTCTCTTCCCCCCCCCCAAATGGCCTAAAATTAACAAATAACTCTCTTTACACACATCCACCTTCCTCCATTTGTAAGATTTGCCGTCAAAACTCAGAAGAGTAGTAATTTTATGTTGCTTCTTTTTGTCACAGAGGAAGGCTAGTACCTGTCAAAGTGCTTGGCTACTTGTATTAATTTATTCATAAATTCCTTGGTGAGATCCATGTCTTGTGTTCCTGGCTTAATGGGAGTTTACAGCTTTTGTTCACTGTGCAGTCTGATGTTGTATTGAGATTGTGAGGTTACCTTAAAAACTGGGTTACTCTCTGAGTAAAATACATACTTACTTACAAATGTCTCTGTAAAACAAAATTTTGAGCAGGCACAAGCTAAGTTAAAAGGATCTATCTATGATCTACAAATGAACTTTTAAAATTCTTTTCTACTGGCTTCCTCTCCTTACAGCATTAAAATGCATGAAAAGAGAAATACAAAGGAAAAGAATGATGAGAAAACACCTAAAGGAGCTGTACCAGCATACCTGCTGGACAGAGAGGGCCAATCCCGAGCTAAGGTTCTCTCTAACATGATCAAGCAGAAAAGGAAAGAAAAAGCTGTAAGTAACTACTGAAATTGAGATGCCTGCTATTGTGACCACTGTGTTGCTGATGCCTGAGCGATGACAACCTACAAGCAAAGTCTAAACGTTGGTACTGTACAAAACTTTACATTTTGTCCTAGATTGCTCAGTGACTCAAAGTAAGCATATGCAGTAGCTTGATTTTCATAACTTTAAACGTTAATCAAAATAAGTAGCTGTGAATTATGGTGTGCCACCACTCTTGAAGGAATTACTGTTGTGTGCTTTTCCCTTTTATTTAGCAATGCAGTGTGTTAAGACTACTGACTTTTTTTCCCCCTTTCCAGGGGAAGTGGGAAGTTCCTGTGCCAAAGGTCCGTGCACAAGGAGAAACAGAAGTTCTAAAAGTAATTCGCACAGGAAAGAGAAAGAAGAAGGCCTGGAAGAGAATGGTTACAAAAGTTTGTTTTGTTGGAGATGGCTTTACTAGGAAGCCTCCGAAATACGAACGATTCATTCGACCAATGGTAATGTTCTTGAGCCTTATGAAATGTTAGTAATAACTCTTCATACTTACTGCATTGTGTTCTGTGGCAAGGAAGCTTTCTACTATAATGCATTTTATTACAACTGATATATTCCTTTTAGTTACTCTGCAGAAATCTAAATGTAGAGTAGCCTGAGAGCAGGCACATACCCCTGCAGTCACAGGCTGTATTGAAATATATGTTGCTACTCCCTTAGTTTGGATTATGCCAGTAAGTTAAAACTGCCAAATTAGTATGATATGGTCTTTAGCAAAGGCACTTAGAACAGCTTTTAAAGTTGGAGTCTTTTTTTTTTTTTTCAAGTTGCTATGATTCTGTTAGCTGCAGAAGTCACAGAAATGCCTAGATTGGAAAAGACTTGTAAGATCATCAACTCCAATCACAGTCCAAGCGTTGTGTCTGCAAGACTTTTAAATAATTCCAGGGATGGGGACTCCATCACTGCCCTGGGCAAACCATTTCAGTGCCTAATAACCCTTACCCAATCTAGATTTGCCTTTGGTGCAACTTGAGGGAAGTCAGCTCTGTTCTAGGACTGACGGATTGCTTGAAGCACTGTTGTGACCACATGCAAGGGAAATGCTGTGCCTTCAGCCTTACTTTTTCTTAAACAGTTGCAGAACAGTCCCTCGGTTCTGGCAGCTCAGGAGAAAAAAATGGGTTCTCTAGGACAGCATAGTTTTTTTGTAAATAACCTGTTAGTATTTCCTCACAGGAATGAACAGAATCACTATGCAAGATGCCCGTTGAATCATACCTCATTATGGTTTTGATGGTCCTTAGAAGCCTTGCATAGACTTTTTATTGACACAGAGAAGTTTATGGTGATATTTAAAGTACTCTTTAAAGAATCCATTAGAGGTAGCAAGTATTATTTGTATACTGCTTTAAAAATTGACACAGAACACTTTATTAATTAAGTCAGTTTTTGGAACAAATTAAGCATTCTATATTAAGCAGATAGCATTCTGTACTCTATGTTGTTTCATTCATCCCAGTCTTTCGATACATAGGAAGCTGAGGACACAATGCTGGAAGTAATAAACTAGATTAATCGTAAGGCTTAATGTAAATACTAACTCAGTGTAACACTCTTTATGCAACAGGGCTTACGTTTCAAGAAGGCACATGTGACACATCCGGAACTTAAAGCTACTTTTTGCCTACCTATCCTTGGTGTGAAAAAGAATCCTTCTTCTCCTTTGTATACAACGCTGGGTGTAATTACCAAGGGTACTGTCATAGAGGTGAACGTGAGTGAGCTTGGCCTTGTGACACAAGGGGGCAAAGTTATCTGGGGTAAGTAGTTAAACTAGCTCTACCACAGAACTACTTTTAAAAGCTTCATTGTCTGATGCATTTTTAAGACCACGCCCTATCATGATAATTGATCTACTGTTAAATGTTAGGTTTGGGCTGTAGTGAATGTATCTGTTAAGTAACTCTGAAAATGCAAGCTTTAATTTTAGGCTTTCTTTTCACACTTTCCAAAGCAAGTTAGGTGAAGTTCAGAACAAAGACTGCTTTATGCGAGACACAGGCAAGGTACAAGTGTTTTTTCAGTAGAGTTATCTTCACGGAATCAGGCTGACTGCTTTTAACAGAGGGGTTGACAGGGCAAATAGCAGAACCTGTGATTTTGTAGTTTTTCACATCTACTCGAAACTCTAAAATTACTCATCTATGAAAACCATCTTAAAATATTTTGAGAGCCTAGGCTTGCAGGTCAACAAAATCATAGAATCATAGAATGGTTTAGGTTGGAAGGGACCTCAAGGATCATCCAGCTCCAACC
>WAAF01001963.1:10550-59681 GCA_013400475.1 Tricholaema leucomelas | reverse complement strand
CAGCCATTCATCACCCAGCCTGTATCTGTGCCTGGGATTACACCGACCCAGGTGCAGAACCTTACATTTGGCCTTGTTTAATGTCATGAGGTTGGCCTGGGCCCACCTCTCCAGCCTGTCCAGATCCCTCTGGATGGCATCCCTGCCCTCCAGCAAGTCAGCTGCGCCACACAGCTTGGTGTCATCTGCAAACTTGCTGAGGGTGCACTCAATTCCTCTGTCCATATCAGTGACAAAGATGTTAAAGAGCACTGGTCCCAGCACTGACCCCTGAGGAACACCACTTGTCACCAGTCGCCAGGTGGACATTGTATTTCAGTTTCAGAACAGGTGTTGTCTACACTTCAATGTGACTTGTAGATTTAACTTGTAAATATAGGAAAGTCTTAATTATATTAAATACATACAAAAGCTTCAAGTAGTTAATTCTCTTTTCTCTTTAGGAAAATATGCACAGGTAACAAACAATCCAGAAAATGATGGCTGTATTAATGCAGTTCTACTTGTCTAAGTTATGCTCAAGACCAAACATTTGGACATGGGCTCCTGAGAAATCAGGGCAGTTTCATCAAGTTCACAAGAACTCTGGAACCCTCAAACATTCAACAACGTTGATCCCACAAGCTAGTGAAGAAGCTAAATGTGCCAGAAATGACATCCTACGTTTTTGTATTTGTTTCCTTGGCTGAACTGTCCAAATAAAGCAATTTTATGTGGTTTGCTGACGTGGTGTCGATTTGATGTAAAACTTTTTGGAGTTTCCTGGCTTTAATATATTGTATAAATTCTTAATTCAGCTTGAATTCCTAGTGATAGAAAGTTTAGCCACTGTCTTCTACGATGACTTACTGTAATAGCTGAAGGTACAGAAGCACATACTATTTCTGTTCTGGGAAATTAGTAGAGCTCTGAGTGCAGCTAGAATCTTAATACAGACTGCCATTAGAAACATGATCAATTTGATCACAGAAGCTTCGGCTTGAGAACATTGTAGCAGCATGGGGATAGAGGGAGGGAAGTAGGAAGGCAGCTCTGACCGCTCCATGCCCCACCACTACCTCATGTCTTACTCTCCTTCACCACCCTGACAGCACTAAGAGGGAGTGTAAAAGCTGGAGAATGGAGCACTCTTTCCAGGAAAAAGAACGGTTTCAGAAGGTTGTGAAGTTTAAAGGGTTAAGATGTGGAGTTTGGGAATGTGACAACTACAATTATTTGTAGCGACTTTGGTGGCTTTAAGAAACATTCCAGAAACTAAAGGTCAAAAGGCTTAGCTGATTGCTATAGATAATTGGCAAACAAAAGCTCCTTCCAAACTATAGACTCGACTGTATCTGTAGTCTTAAACAGTACTTCAATCTGAAAAGACTTCAAACACAAATTCCAAGTCAAAGCCTTAGAAGCTTTCTCATTTATGAAGGACACTCTTGCCTCTCAACCTTTTAAGGACACTCTCAAACAACTCAAGAATGAGTCTGGGTTTTTTGCATTAACAAAACTTAAGGCTAGAGGTGGTCATACCTGCAATAAGCGGGCTGAGTAGTACATTATAGAATCCCAAAGTAGTTAAAGCTGTGTACTGGGAGGCCCCTGCTTAAAGCAGAATCACAGCAGATGTACAAGGGGCCTGTCAAGTCAGATTTTATGTATCTCCAAGGATGGAGGCTCCACCACTCTTGGCAACCTGGTCTAGTGCTCTTACAGATTAAAATGTTCTATGCTTAAATATAATTTCCTACATTCAAACCTGTGCCCGGTGCTTCTTAGGTAGTTTCTTCTGGGCACCACCAAGAACTGCTGATCCATCTTCTTTATAATCCTCCACTAGATACTTCGTACACAAGGCACAGTACCCTTCTCTAGGCTGAACAATTGCAGCTCTGGTCTCTTCCAGGATAGAAGTTTCAATCCCCTAAGCATCTTTGTAACTGAAACATGTTTCAGATTTTGGAACTTGAGAGGAAGTCAAGCTAGCTGCTTTTGTACCAGCTTTCTAGGTTCTCCTACTCTGATAGAAGCTGTACTTCCAACTACACCAAAGTCCTCTCAGAGGATATGTTAGTTTACCACGTTGCCCTAGTCTAGACTTACTATGATTTTTGCTCCTTTGTGTAGTAACAAGTGATTTTAAATCGAAGAATGATCACAAGCGTTCAAGTTGTTTGCCTGGAAGGAGAGCACTTTGTTAAATCAGATTAACCTCCACTTAATTTGTTACTTCACCTTTCACTGCACAGTAACAAGCAACATGAATGGAGTAGTTTCCTACAGGAGTCTCAAGATTGCTACCTTTTGTGGCTTGACAATTACTCCACTTTAGACATTCTAACGTTCCACACTATGTGCAGTGTGTTACAGCATTTCTAGCTGGCTTGTCTTTAGCAAAATATGTTAATGATGGCAAAGTTTACATCATCTTGCACAGTCAGTATAAACAGCAGAATTCATGGTGTAACATTCAGAATACCTATCACAGAGTAACAGATTAACCAGGTTAGAAAAGACCTTCAAGATCATCAAGTCCAACCTATCACCTAACACCTTCAAATTAAGTAAACCATGGCACTAAGTGCCTTATCCAGTCTCCTTTTAAACACCTCCAGGGACAGTGACTCCACCTCCCTGGGCAGCTGATTCCAATGGCCAATCACTTTCTATGAAGAATTTCTTCCCAATATCCAACCTAAGCTTGCCCTGGCACACCTTGAGACTGTGTTCTCCTGTCACTGTTTGCCTGGGAGAAGAGACCAATCCCCACCTGGCTACAACCTCCCTTCAGGTAGTTGTAGAGAGCAATAAGGTCTCCCTGAGCCTCCTCCAGACTGAACAGCCCCAGCTCCCTCAGTCTCTCCTCACAGGGCTTGCAGTCAAGTCCCCTCACCAGCCTTGATGCCCTTCTCTGCACACATTCAAGCACCTCAACACCTTTCTGAAATTGAGGGGCCCAGAACTGGACACAGTACTCAAGGTGTGGCCTAGCCAGTGCTGAGTACAGGGGCAGAATGACTTCCCTGGTGCTGCTGGCCACACTATTCCTGATACAGGCCACGATGCCATTGGCCTTCTTGGCGACCTGGGCACACTGCTGGCTCACGTTCAGTCGGCTCTCTACCAGTAACCTCACATCCCTCTCTGCCTAGCCTATGCCAGAGGCTTTAATAAAAGTCTAACGAATAAGCCAAGTACAGGAAGTTGTTTCAACTGACAGAAGACTTTTTTCAGTTAAGTTCACTTTAAAGCACATGTCCTGTATAGCAGAAAATACTCAAATGCAAAAAAAACACCACCAAACCACAAAAAAAGTAATCACAAAATATAAGTTTAATTACTACTTCAAAACATTTTGAAAAGCAGCCAAGACAGTAAAAAAAAAACCTAACACAATAACAAGACTGAAGTACAATATTTTAGAATAGCAAGACATTTTTCATAAGATTTATAAACAGGGTATAACTAGTTTATAAAACATCTAACACTACATTTGTGAAAATAAATTTAGAAGTGTATCCCCTTGTAGTAAGATTTTAGAATGGTCACTTAAAGCAGAGAAGCTTATTCATTGCTATACTTAACTTAGTAGCATTGATGACATTGTAAATGGTAGTTTGATTACTGACATCTACAAATGAAATGTTATAGAAAAGCAACAAATCAAAGTCAGACATCATTTCAAATAAGTTAAAATCACTTTTGAAATAAGCCATGTAGACATCTTTGTGTAGGGGGCTATAGAACATTGAGAACAGCAAATGAGAGTTCTGCATGAAATGGAACTAGACCAGAACAGAATGGAGTGGAAGCAGTGTAGATCCTGGTATTAATTAACAGGCAGTACAAGAAAGACATTGGAACAAATGCTGGATTCAAATACAAAACCATTTGCCATTTGAGTGCAAGACTGAATTCACAAATTAAATTCTATTCCTAGACTAAATAAATTGGAAAAATAATACTGCTTGCCTTCACTGTATAGATGTATTTCCACAACCTGTGGTAACAGCATTTGGTACAAACTTGTATAAAGTTGACATTTTAATCATTGGTTGCTGGTGCAGTAAGATCTTAAAAATTCCTTAAGAGTTTGGTGATAATAAGACAGACAGTTAACAGACCCTCCCCAAAAAGACACCCAAGCCTAAAACCCCACTGGTTTTGTCAAGGCAAAACTTTTCAGCCAATACAGTTGTCATCTATCTTGCCTTGCATGAATGTTAACAAGAGGTATGGACTACTCAACTACCATTCCAATAGGGCAATCAACACAGGACCAAAAACTATTACTGAAAGTCAGCATTTTGATTTTGCTACTCTGTATTGACTGCAAGATGCCAAAAAAGTTGTTAAAGGAAAAATATCACCCTTTAGTTCAAAGTACTGCTGTGATCACAATTAGAACAACGTCCAGTTATCAAGACTGTAGTGGCAATCAGAACTGATACTTGCACCCCATCTGCCTGTATTTGGCATGTAACAGTCTTGTCATCAGTTACTATCTCAGGTAACCCTAGATTTACAAACTACTCAAGGGTATACTTAGAGATGTGACTTCAAGTTTCAGTATCTAAAACTGACTCACTGAAACAAGATCAAAAATCTGGCTGTTCTCAGAAGAAACCAAGAGACCCCTAATCTAATAATCTTATAATATTTATGTATTCGGTATGCAAATATCTTGAAGATGCTGACTGAAATCAGTTCCAACTAGCCATGGAAAGTAAAAGCCTGATGAATGACACTGCCTTCTCACAAACACAATTTTCCAGTCTCACAGGGAATAAATGCCATAAACGTACATACCAAAGATCCACCTAGAAGTAATTGAAATAACTGGGACTCACTTTTCATAAGTCAAAGAATCCCTTACTTTTTGGAAGTGGGTGCACAATTATCAATTGAATTATTCAGCAGGTCAATCCTTTGTAAAGATTGCTCCAAAAATGGAAAATGAGTCACAATATTCTGTATTTTACCACCCTTAAGAAAACCTGAATAAAGGTGATTAACCCTAAAAGGAATTCCAACTCAGAATTTTAAACAGGTCCTGTGTCCCATATGGTTTAAGTACACCCTAGTATTTTGCACAAATTAACTTTCTAATAAATAGACGAATTAACAATTAGCATGTTTAAGATGGCTTTCCTTTTTTCTTAGGTGGACCTTTGTAGCCTTTGGCCTTTCTTCGCAGGTTTCTCCGATCTACAATAGGTACCTCAATTTCCGCTTCCTCTGAGCTGCTGTCAGCAGCCCTCTCTGCTACTGTCTGCATATACTGATCCATCTGCTCTGCAGACTCCTCTGAGTGCTCTTCCAACTGGTTCTTCTGTCCTTCCTGTCCAGAAGGCTGCTGAAAAGAAACGCCCTCAACTTCAACCATTATCAAAGAGCTCTGACTTAAGGCACCAGAAGCCTCCTGTGAGTTGTTCCCTGCTTCCTCATTTTGATCTTCTAACGAAGCTGGTTTGGGCGATACATTTTCAGAAGCAGATTCTTCTCCTGCATCAGTTACCAAAGAGTTGGACAGGCCATTGTCAGAGGGCTCTTCTTTCAATGCTGAAGCAGCTGCATTTTCAGTAGTGGTCTTTTTGGATTCTTGCTGTTCTTCAGTGCCCTTCTTCACCACTAACTTACCTTCTTCAGTCAGTACTTCTGTATCATTTGCATTTAAAACCTATGGGGATAGGGGAAGGGTGCCAAGACAACCATAGGAGCAATTAATTGAAGATACAAGAGGCTGAATAACTATTGCCCCTAGCTATCAAGCTCAGAGGATATTCTGGCATTCAGCAGTTTGGAATGCCTTATGTTCAGTCAACAAATAGTCCTTCCCTCCTTTTTACACAAGACCATTTTATGAGCTGCATTTGGTATCTGGAGTTGCTTTCCTATTTTCAAATTCCAATTATTTAAAGTATTTTTCAGTTAGGTTATAAACATTCTGAAATTAATCCCAAGAGGAAAAAAAAAATGTTGTGGCTTTTAACGTTTTAGACATACACAGTTATAGTTTTGATAGCATATAGCAATCTACTTTTGCACTAATAAACAAAAAACCACCGCAGTAAGACCTATGTTCTAGACAGGCATTTTACCAGTAATTAACTGTTTATGCACTTTATGAGGGCAGAATTAACAGACAAAACAAGGATGTGGCTTTTCACTCATATCCCATTAATATTTTAGTAAGAATGAGCTGTTTCATTACTGCCAAGGAAAACTGGTGCAGCATTACTGTGTACATAGGTGCCCCATTTCTGCATATTGAAACAGAAATGTCAGTACATTCTGTTTATGGATTTACATCATTGCTTCTCCCAAGAATTTCCTACGAAATTCTGCTTCCTACTTAACAAAAGGGAAAAAAGGCACGATATGTATCCTCTGATGGCAAGATGACTTCATATTTTGTTTCAATTCTCAGCTTACCTTCTCTGATGCACTGTCTTCTGACTGCTTTGCTTGAGACTCAAGGATTAATGGGACAAAGAGCATTAAGGGTTCTTCTCCTTGATTCTCAGGCTGCAACTTTGATTCACCACTTAGAACTTCATCTGATGTTTCCATTTCATCTGTAAGCAAGGTCTTACCAGGTTCTTCTGTTACCTCACCATTAAAAGGTTCTGTTAAACTTTCCTAGAAAATGACATTTCTAAGTCAGAATTATGCCCAGCTATTTTCCCCCAAAGCTAGTGGATATCTATCTATGATTTAAATTTGCAGTTTCAAGTGAGAAGCAGATACTTCAGGTACCCAGAAATGTACTAAGAATGCAGATCATAGTACCGAGTACCAAACTTTATCAGAGTTACTAGCCTGGGTTTGTCATCTGCATGAAGTTTCTGCCCATAGCTTGCACTCTTAGGAGCCAAGCTATGCAGTTTTTATGCAGCTCTCAAGCATACATACTGCAGTCATATCAACATTCCAAAAGAGCATAAGACCCGCTTTTCTCAATAACAACACGTAACCCCAGAGACATCTTCACGCACAAAGGGTATCCACAGATTTAAATTCAATCTGTTAATAAGTTGCAGGTAAAAGCTGGATTTAAAAATCAAAGGCAGCAGTCTTTAGGTGGAGAAGCCAACGGCAGTCATTAGAACACACCAGCAACTGGCTTCTTCAAAGAAACTTATTTTTTTAAAGAAATAGAGATAATGGGTCAGATCTTCACCGTACTCCAGGTCTCCAGAAAATATGAGTAGAATCAGGGAAGAAAATGTGATTCATAGGCAAGTTAGAAATTCACCTTACTGAAGATCCTATGAACCGTTGTTCAAAATAAGTATAATGGAATGTTCCTCAACAGTAATTCTATACTAGTCATAACCTCCTAGCTACACTTCTCAGCAAAACATTGGTATGAAAATCAAACTGCTGATGGCAGATCCAAGGACATGGATCATGTCAGTAAGGACTATGGTCAACAGAAAGTCTAGTTGCATTCTACGCCTATCTGCTACTACCATCACATCCAGCTCACCTTCTCACTCCCTTTCTCAAGGGATGATACAGGTAGCTCCGCTTCCGATACAGATGGGCTCTCATTTACAGCAAGTGCTGCCTCGTCCTCCTCAAAATCACTCTCCTCAGGTACTACTTCTAAGTTTTCAGAGATTTTAGCTGTGTGAGCAGGAAGTTCCAGCCTGCAGTAGGTACAAGATATATCCTTTAATCCTTTAGGGTAATACATAAATTTGGCAATCTAAGCAGGGAAATTCATTCATGATGAATTGTAAAGTGCTCTATCATATGCCTCCTGTAATAAGTAAGAATACAGAAAACTAAACACATCTAAAATGGCTAACTCCTCTCTAGATAAAAACCATCAACTAGAAAAAACTGCTTTAGCAATTACAAAATGAAGACATCTATCTCACTTCTGGCTTATGGGAATAAAAGCCAGATAATTGTTTACTATTTTTAAGTTTAGAAAGCAGTAACCTACTACATATTTGGAAGTCACTAGGTAGTGAGAAACAAAGTAACTTCTCCCACCTGTGCTGTAGAAACAGTTTAAAATTGAGTTACAAAAGCAAACGTGTTTGTATAATTATTAAATATATATATATGACAAAGATCATGACTAGAAAAGAATTCAAGGTAATAAACACACCATGCCTGAAGAAGACTCAATCAACTAGACATCAAATCAGCAAAGATGAAGCTCAGATGCATCTTATAGGTAGTAACACAATTTCAAACATTCAGTTCACAGACTCACAGAACACAGTGGGTTGGAAGAGACCTCTTGAGGTTGTCTAGTCTAATCCCCCTGCATTAAGCAGGGGCACCAACAACTAGATCAGGTTGCTAGAACCCCATCAAGACAGACCATGAATGCCTCCAGGAATGGGGCCTCCACCACCTCTCCTGGCAACCTGTTGCAGTGTTCCATCATCCTCATAGCAAAGAAATTCTTTGTAATGTCCCATCTAAACCTGCCCTACTCTAGTTCAAAACTATTGCCCCTAGCGCCACAAGCCCTTCTAAACATTCCCTCCTCAGTTTTCTTGTAAGCCCTCTTCACATAAAACTTAAATGAATTGAAAGTATTGGAAGCACAGAAAAGATTATGTGCAATAAATTTGCAGAAGGCTGCCTTGAGATCTCAAAATAAAAGGCAGCATTAGAAAGGTTTTACCCAGGTGCCAGCCTTGAGATGGGAGGTACACTCTAGCAGTAGGTCCCTGACACAACACCCTGATGCATTTACTAATGTGAATGGAAGGACAGAATTAAGATGATATCCTGTTCTCTTGACAACAGGTTTCCCCATAGCTCTGCTCAAAGACCATGTTACACATCTTGTTCAATGGAGCAGTGGGAGCTTGCTGACTTCCATTTTGCAAGGCCCAAAATAACTGATGTTCAGTAACAGGCTAGTTCTCTCACATAGCAACTACACAAGTATTAATAGTTAACAGAACAAAGAATTTCTCAATCTGTGGCAGCAGCAAACCATGCTTTTTAGCCTGATTGAACCAGTCTGGGGTAGCACAATGACAGCACAGGACACTTTTTTTTTAACTATTGTTTTCAGTATCTGCTGAGCTTTCAGAGATGCTATATTTTTGTGCAGTCACTCTTCAGGTGGTGTCTCAATTTTCTTTCTAAAAATCAAACTTTATTTTTAGTGATTTTTGAAATCAAACAAGTAAGAAGAAAGAAGAAATACCAAGCAGCACACTGAGACAGTTGTGTTGTTTGGACAGCCACAAACAATAAATTAAACACAGTCTTCTCTACCTGCTTTCTGACACATAGAGAGTATCTTCCTCATCTGGCGAAGTCTCACTTTGAGAGTCCTGGCTAGTTTTTCCAATCCTGGCACGTTTTAAATGACTGCTTCGTGTCCAAAAGGGAACAGGAGCTATGCTAGGGTCTTTAGAGGGAAAAAAAAAGCAAACAACAAAATAAATGCATTAAACAAATGCAATCTAAGATCCAGACATAATTTTCCCCTCCAACATTTCATTAAAAAACCTGAGCACACACAAACCATGTTTCATTGTAGTACTTTTTCTGAATATGCATTCACAAATCTTAACCAAAACTCAAAAACCATTTTATCCAAAGTTCTCTAAAAGGTTTGAGTTAGCCTCAGGACTTTAGAGAAGGTCATGCTTTTATACACTTTGCAATAAATACACTAAGGCTGAAAGCAGTCAAAGAACCTGATAACCTATTAATTCACAGTAATCAACTATACTGATAATCAAGTTTAATTTTACCTTGAGAAGTGCTTGCATGGATATCTACTGATTCTTTAGCTTTCTGAGAATCAGCCTGTGAAGGAAAAACAAAACCAATGTTATTCCAACACCTCTGAAATGACTGAAATATACTAATTTTCTTATCTGTGGTTGCATCTTTCTAAAGCACTATTTCATAGTAATAATCCTATGGAAGAGCAGCTACAATCATTCTTCACTTACAGATATGTACTTTACCTCTCAACAAGTAAAGTTATCATTATTACAAGGATGAGTATTGTTTGACTGCATTTTACTTCCAGAATCAAAACAGAAGACTTGAAAGTAAGCTGCTGTTATAAACAACACTACTAAATTATTTTCCTAACCATTTTAATAGGTGTCCACATAACCAAATGCCAGAAGTACTCCTTTGTTTCCCCTTTCAGCATAGAACAGGAGGAATACACTACCCTAAGTGAGAAAAACTAATGGGAAAAATGTATTCTTGTATTTTAATTCTGTTTTGTAGTTTTATTTTTACTATGAGATTCAAAAGAATATGGCAACTCAGGTAAAGGAAATAAATCAGACAAAACCAGAACTTAATAATCATGCTGGTTTTAGCAGGAATGGTGTTTCCTTCATAGTGGCTGGTATGGGCTACATTTTGGATTTGTAGTGAAAACAGTACTGATAAGACAAAGATGGTTTTGTTACTGCTGAGCAGGGCTTAGAGAGCATCAAAGACTTTTATGCTTATCAAAACCACCACACCAGTGAACCTGCTGCATGCACAAGCAGCTGGATGAGGCACACCTGAAGAGCTGACTCCAACTGACCAAAGGGATATGTACTCCATACCATATGACATCATGCTCAACACAAAACAGCAGAAGATGAGGAAGAAGCAGAAGACATGTTTTGAATGATGGTATTTGTCACCATTACACATAATGGAACCCTGCTTTCCTGGATATGGCTTAACACCTGCCTGGCGATGGAAGAGGGTGAATGAATTCCTTGTTTTGCTTTTGCGCATGGCTCTTGCTTTCCTTTGAAACTGTCTTTATCTCAACCCACAAGTTTTCTCACTTCTACCCTTTCAATTCTCTCCCCCATCCTGCCAGGGAGACTGTGCATTATGCTTAGTTAGGGTTAAACCACAACAGTCCTCCTTTGGTACCCATCATGAGGCTCAAAGGATTAGAGATATCAACAGGTTTCATTAGAATGTTCTAGGTGAAATTACAGCTGTTATTTCTGCTTAGCTATTAACTGATAGGCTCCTGTACTTGCCATGGGGGTTCTTGCCTTAGCGTATATTAGGAGTCTAGCACATGTTCATTGCCATTTTTCTCTGTTGCTGCTTGTTGTGCTGCTTATCTTACTGTGCTGTATCGGAGAACATTCGATAATAGAAACGGCCACACACTTGGGCTAGCAGATGGCAGGTCAACACTGCAGTTTCTGCAGACTGCAGCCATGGGGCAAGAGACATGCTGGAGTAGGTTCACTCCTGAAGGGAGTCTGGTTGAGGGTAGAGCCATGCTGTGGAAGGTACACCTCTGAAGGCATGGTGAAAGCCACACTAGAACAGGTGCACTTCAAAGTGACTGTGGATAAGTCTACATCAGAGTGATATACCTCTGAAGAGACTGATTTGTACATAATACTTCACATGGGGCAGGTATACCCCACTAAGGTTTTACAGTCTGCAGGTAAGGCCAAGCTGGAAGAGAGGAAAAGCAGAGTTCATTGCAGTGTTAGACCCTATGGTCTGGTCCAAAGGGGAGCAAAGGTGGAGATTATAATTAATATAACTTAGACCTGTTATAAACCATGATTTATGTTGCACATTACAGGACTTACTACAGCAGGAACTACCCAAATCACTGGAGGACAACTTTTGCAGACAGCAGAGCAAGTACAGCAGCAACCTCATCAGAGCTGGCTTTGACGCCCAATAACTCCATGCAACACATCGCCTCTCCTGTTCAGAGTGACCACCATTAATGGCTGGAGGTCAAAGTCTAATAAACTAAGCAGACACTTTACAGGCTTGGTAGAAATTCTTAAGGGAATAATACCATATATTACAAAGGATAGAAAGGGTGGTAGGTGTTAATGCACTGGATAGCATTGTACTTGAGCATGGCATAAACTGTATGGAATAAGTGGTAGGGAGGTGCTGGCTCCACCTGGCATACAGTTAATTTTCTTCATAGCCACTTGAATGAGCAATGTTTTGAATTTATGCTGAACACAATTGATAAAAGAGATTTTTTTTTTTTACCACTGAGCAGTGCCTGAGTCAAGGCCTTTTCTGCTTCTCACAACACCCTACTGGCAAGCAGACTGGGGTGTACAAAATAGATGACCCCAACCGAACAAAAGGGATATTCCACATATAACACCTCCTCTGGCCTATACAGCTGGATGAAGAGGGGGATGTTCATAGATATGGTACTTGTCTTCCTAAATCACTGTTAAACATGTTAGAGCCCTGCTTTGCTGGAGATGGCTGAACACTTGCCCAGCAATGGGGAGAATGAACTCCTTGTTTTGCTTGTGTATACACCTTTTTCTCTGCCTGTTAAACTGCCTTTATCTCAACCCATGAGTTTTCTCATTTTATCTTTTCAATTCTCTTCCTCCTCCCACCAGAGGCAACTGAACAAGCAGCTCTGTGTGATGCTCAGTTGCTGGCTGGAGTTAAACCATGATGATTCAGCACTAATGCAAGTTACCTGGAGTGTCAGGACAAAAGCTTGCTTATGACAGGTTTCCCTCTCCTTAGAACTCTTTTCTCTTGCTCTCCCCAGAGATGTATAAATCAGAATGAAGTTGTGCACATTGCTCCTTCTTAGCTGCTGGAAGTAATTTAGAACTGGCAACAACCAGCACCATTTCAGCCCTCCTTTCTGTACTACACAAAGGCAACCATCAAAAAGTAACTAACTTGAAATATATATCTAAAATTCACTTGAAACAAAAAATGTGAAATTCTAGCATCATAACATACAAAATACGAAACAGTAAGTGACAGGTAAAAATGAACACTTGGGAAACATCTTCTCCTGATTTGAGGGATGATGGGATATCGTTTGGTTGTCCAACAATTTCAAAGCATCATAGAGTTGCTTATGGATACAGGTGCCAAGAAGAGCTGCCAGCAATTCTAACAAGCCATGAGGAGCTGGCACACTTCATTATCAACTATCTTCATCTTCTGGAAGAAGACAAAAGACAGGCTTGAGTTTTTAACTTACAGTAGTGAAAATTGCAGGGATCAGTCCTGGGACCAGTCCCACTCAACATCTTTGTTGGTGACATGGGCAGAGGCATTGAGTACACCTTCAGCAAGTTTGCTGATGACACCAAGCTGTGTGGTGCAGCAGACATGCTGGAAGGAAGGGATGCCATCCAGAGGGACCTGGACCGGCTGGAGAGGTGGGAACAAGCCAACCTCATGAGGTTCAACAAGACCAAGAGCAAGGTCCTACATCTGGGTCAAGGTAATCCCAAGTACAAACAGAGGCTGGGTAGTGACTGGCTGGAGAGCAGCGCTGATGAGAGGGACTTGGCAGTGCTTGAGAAGCTCAACATGAGCCAGCAGTGTGCTCTTGCAGCCCAGAAAGCCAACCAGATCCTGGGCTGCATCAGAAGTGTGGCTGGTTAAGGGAGGTGATTCTCTCCCTCTACTCTGCTCTGGTGAGATTCCACCTGAAGTACTGCATCCACAGAAGAGCCACGAGGATGATCAGAGGGCTGGAGCACCTCTGCTATGAGGACAGACTGAAAGAGTTGGGGCTGTTCAGTCTAGAGAAGAGGAGGCTCCAAAGTGACCTTATTGTGGCCTTCCAGTGTCTGAAGGGGACCTACAAAAAAAGCTGGGGAAGGACTTTTTAGGGTCTCAGGGAGTGACAGGACTAGGGGGAATGGAGCAAAGCTGGAGGTGAGTAGGTTCAGACTAGATGTGAGGAGGAAGTTCTTCATTGTGAGAGTGGTGAGAGCCTGGAATGGGTTGCCCAGGGAGGTGGTTGAGGCCCCATCCCTGGAGGTGTTTAAGGCCAGGCTAGATGAGGCTCTGGCCAGCCTGATCTAGGGTCAGGTGTCCCTGCCCATGGCAGGGGAGATGGAACTAGATGATCCTTGTGGTCCCTTCCAACCCTGACTGGTTCTATGATTCTACTAGCCCTTTACTATTTTCTCCAAGTATCTCCACAAAGATCTACTACCAGACATGCCTCTTTTTTAGATCATTTCGCTGATACAATCATTGTTAGAATTTAAATCTAGAATGTAATGACGTTGCTCAAGACAAAAGGGAAGACAGTTAAGAATTGTTGTTTCTGGTCATTTAAAATAACACCACCATTCTGCTTTGGGACAGGCTTTCTTTTTCTCAGCTGAGAAGAGGGACAGCTCATTATTTCAAATCTAGAAGTTCAAATCTAATGGCTGAGAACACTTATTCAGCCCTTCCTATTAAAGCATCAACTTCCATGAAAGTATGGTCAATAGTACAAACAGTCGTGAAGCATTCAAATTCACATTTCAAAGTATTTGAAGCTACAAGCTGTTCTCCAGCACCTTGCATGGCCTCAGAATACAAATGAGATAGAGGTTCATAGTATTCAGAGACACAAACATACACATCCATCTGAAATCTGGTTGATATTTCAAATACATAAAAAGGTGTCTTGAGTCCTTCTGAACACAAACTAAACACTCCAAATTTCATTGGATTTTGATATGAATGTGCATTTCTATAAATACTTCTCCTGATTCTCTCCCCCCTTACAATGACACTGTGCAACAGCCTTTCCAGACAGTTTCATCTCAAAGCCAGGTGAAATAGTCTCCTTTCTCTAATCCACTAGCAAACAGCCCAAACTATAGACCCTGACAGCTGTGGCACAGACCCTCTACATTCATGCGGACACCCTATCCATGTCTCTGAAAAAGAAAAAGGTACTTTAAACCCCAGCTTAGGTCACAGGTATTACATAGTGAGAAGCATAACATCCACTCAAAAGGCAACACAAATATTTGTATTTTATATGTAGTGCACATTTGAGCCAATTTAATTATCATGATATGGACAAAAAAAAAACAAAGCATCTACTGGACCCTGTCTTCTGGAAAGTTAAAAACTCATCAGAACTACTTAGTTTTGGTGTGCTAGTTTGAAGCCAGCTAATATGCTTTGGTAAGAAAAACTGGGTTACAGGCTGTGAAAGGGAAACAACAGTGATGTCTACTTCACTCACAGGCTTGCTGAGAGGTATAAGAGCAAGAATCCAAACATAGATAAGGGAGTCGCTCTCTGTCCAGGCTGTAGGTTGCATTTCTCTCTCTAACCTAACCTGATGTCTCTCTGACTAGTCCATTTGCTTCATAATCCACCTGGCCGACCGTCCATTCTTCCCTGGGCACAAGGCAGTGTCTGGGGTAAGGCAGAGATGGGTGGGAGAAGGTGGAAGAGCAGTTGGGAGCCCCTCCTGGGGACTCAGGTTTCTGGGAGGGCTGTTGTGTTTCTGTATTACCTTTCACCTTGTATTTTTCTGTATATATTTTAAAATACCTGTGTGTATAATGTGCTAAGCTGTAAATATAAAGCTTCATTCAATTTCTAGAGCCAGCTGAGTCTAGCCTGGGTGATTTCCAAAGCTGGGGGGGGGCAGGTAACCCCCACACCATCATATTTGGGTACATACATTTTGCATTGCTTCTCGCTCAGCCTTCTGTCCACTTGTTCCAGCTACAGCTTCAGACTGCAGAACATGGTCTACAGCTTGGCCACTCACGTTTTCCTCCTTTGAAATCTCTATGCAAGATTTAAAAAAAAACACAACCACAAACAGAAAACAAAAATAATCAGGGAAATGAAAAAAAATTTAGTAGCCTTATATAGCAATTAACCATTCCAAACATGATATCAGATCTCAGGATAAATTAAAAAAAGAATTAATCTTTCTATAAGTTTCCATAGACAGTGTTCACAGGATTCACCATTATACTAGCTTTTAAAGTGTCAGAAGACAGTAAAGCATATGTACCTTTATTCCGCAATACAGAGATAATGGACTTTCTCTGGAACCAGTGTCCTGCTCCTTCCACTTGCCACAAAAGGTTACAATCTGCAGGGTACTTCTCAAAATATTGCTTACAAACTGAATAAGGAAGAAAACAACACACTGTATTTTAAGTGTACCTCAGTTTTTGAACTTTACCTGAAGTCAAATCGCAATCATCCATCATAAACATAAGCCGCCACAGAAAGAACTGCTCAGCAAAATAGTAGAGTCTGAAATAAGCATGATGTTGCTTTATTCTACTCATGCTTCTCAATAAATCCTTTCTTCAGGTTCAAATACTTTCTATTACTATCTTAAACTGCAAGCAAAGATCGACAGGATTTTTGTCTTTAAGCATCTACATGAGTTTTACAGCTTTACTGGTCACTGGCCCTGTCAACTGCAAACCCCAAGCCAGGACAGAAAGGCTCTTTGGGAGAACACAGAGTTAAGTGTATTTTGTCACCTTATGCTATTAGAGACACTGTGAAAAGCTTTGGGAATGTGACTGTGTTAGCATTGGTAAGAGGTGCTCTCCTATCTGAGGGAGAGATTCTGGGAGGTACACAACATGGCACACTGGTTTTTCACGAGGACACGAGGAAGTGGGGTGGAAACACCACTCCAGTCCTAGTCACACAAATCTGTGAATTACAAGTAAGTACTCTGGAGAATGCTGCCTCAGTTTCCAGTGGGAAGTCACCCAAAAAGAGAAGACAAGCTGATATTTCTTCTGATACTCCTGAAGGGACTCCCAAAGCATTTTTACAAGATGCAAATTATTCCAGTCAGAATTAGAGAGGCCCTGTCTGCAGCCTAGATGGAGGTTTATTGGACTGTATGCAACCAATGCCTTGGAAAGCCAAAGGGGTGGAACTCATCTGTATTTCTAGTGTGACATCTAGATGTGTTGGAAGCTGAGGCACTGGAATACAAGCCAGTTTGCTTTCACTTGAAAGGCTGGAAGGAGGCACCAGAATCGACTGCCCCAGGAAACCGCTCCACTATTTATACTGGTCATAGACTGATCCTGACTGTACTGGAACAGAGTGGAGCTCCAGAGCATCTGCAGTGAGAAGTCCCCTGTGTAATGCAAATTGATCTCATTGAGTGACAATGGACAGTGGCTGATGTATATTTTTTGATGTTGATTGCTTCTGGGCATGATGCAGATGGTACAGAATAAGGGATGGAGAATGTCCTAGGTCGAGTTTTTCATCCACTGCTATTCCTACCATCCTGCCTCATGCCAGCTTCAAAATGAAAGTGCTGGCTAAAGTAAAGTACTAAGGGACTTGAAGTTCAGACTGTAACATGAGGTTTCCTGTTCCAGGATTTTAGGTGCTGGCTCTTCCACTAGGGCAGCAGCCACCAGATGGGGAGGGACTGGGGAGTAGGTCCTTGGCTTTGTTTTTTAACTTGCTGGCTTTCTGTTTGCTGCTGCCTTCTGCTGTGCTTTTTCTGCAAGAAGGCACAGTTATCATCTTTATATTAATCTCTTATCTCAAGACTTTATTTCAACCCAGAGGGTTTTTTTGTGTGTGATATTAAAACCACCTCTGCATGGAAGAAGGGGAGCCTATTAAACTCCTGTAGATCAAGCTACAGGAGGCTTTGTGCTCACAGGCTCTCATCCTCAGGGACTTTGGTCACCCCAGTATCTGCTGGAAAAGTAGAAAGGCAAGCCCTAGACAATCCAGGAGACTCCTGGAACACATGAAGGATAATTTCTTCACCTAGGCAATAGACAGCCTTATCAGAGAGCATGCACTACTAGATCCGATAGTCACCAGTGCAGCTGAGATAATCAGTGACATCAAGACTGAACACAGCCTGGGCTGGAGCAATTATGCACTGGAGCAGTTCACAATCCTCAGCAATATGGGTCCAGCAAAGAGCAAAGTCAGGACCCTAGATTTTAGAAAGGCAAACCTGCAGCTCTTCCAAGTAGTCAGTCAACTAGACTCCCTAGGAAACTGCACCCAGGGACAACAAAGTAGAACAGAGCTGACAGATCTTTAAGGACACTTTACAGAGAGAGCAAGAGTTATCAATCTCCAGATGAAGTCAGACAAAGAAGGCCAAAGACCAGCAAGGATGAGCTAAGACCTGCAGGTCAAAACAAAAACAAAAAGAATGAAATGCATTGGCAGTGAAAGCAAGAGTCAGATATACTAGGAAGAGTACAGGGACACTGCTTGGTTGTGTAGGGCGAGAGTCAGGAAGGCCAAAGTGCAGCTGGAATTGATTTCGGCAAGGTATGTGAGCCAGAAAAGGATGGTCAAAGAATATCTCACCTCTGATGAGCAAGACTGGCAGGCTGGTAGCAACAGTCAGGTGAAGTCCCTGGTGACTGGAAAAAGGGAAACATTGCACTCATTTTTTAAAAGGGTAGAAAGCAGGACCCTGAGAACTACTGGCCTATCAGCCTTATCTCTATGCCTGGGAAAAATGTGGAACAAGATGCTCCTAGAAACTATGCTAAGGTACATGGAGGACAAGGAGATGATTCAAGACAGCCAGCATGACTTTACTAAGGGCAAGTACTGCCTGACATACCTACTGTCCTCTGTGATGGAATGACTACACTAGCAAACAAGGAAAGAACTACAGATGTTGTCTAGATGGATTTCTGTAAAGCCTTTAGCAGTCTGCCACAATAGCCTTCTAAACCAGAGAAATGGATTCAGTGGACTGTTTGGTGGGTGGCCAAAGATTAAGACAAACCTTGAGAAACCAGGCAAAGCTAGTATTTTTCTTGTCAATGCAGTTCCAGGAACTTTCCAGGGTGCATGTCCTTTCCTAGATCACATAACTCTCTTAGGTTGCTAATGGAAGAGCCACAAGTGCACATTAGAACTGTGCCTTCTTACACCCAAGTTAAAACATACCTTAGCATGCCCACTTGACTGGAAGTTCTGAGAAAGCATTATTTAAATGACTTTGCAAGGCATGAGAAAGAAAAAGGTGCTACAAAGAACATACACATTAGATGATACAAAAACACCTGAGCTCATTCTGGAGGCTTTGGAGACAGAAAGAGTGGTAAACTTCACAGCAGCAGAAAGTCAGCTGGGATCCAATGATTTTAATCCCATGTAGCGCATCAAAAATCTAATCAGGAACTACTTCAACATTTTAAATTAGGATTTTTTACCCTTCCCTGAAAAGCAGAGCATCCAATACAGAAGAATAAATCAAAGAGCTTGCCTGTGTGCATGAAGGCTGACAGTGGGTATCGTAGGCCAAGCCTATTGTCATCAAATGAATCCACAAAGTCTTTCAACATGAGCAGTCCAGACTGTTTGTCACGATGTTGCTTTCTCACATAGATTGTGTCCAGTACTGTCATACAATATTTCTGACCAAGATAAGCATTATAAAGACTCCCTGAAATAGGAGAGGAAAAAATAGCCTTCAGTACTTGAGCACTGACACGCTGCAGCACAGAAAAATTATGCCAAAGTCATAAAAAGTTCAAACTAATTTAGAATGTTCCTTAGAAATAATTGCTATCAGCCATTTATCAGCTTTGGACAATCTTCACAAAGCTGCCGAGATATATCTCTACATTAGAAATAGATATACTAAGACAAGTGGACAGGGTGCTTAGGGACAAGGTTTAGTGGTGATGGTTCAGTAGTTGTGGAATTTTGAGCTCCAAGCAAGTGGTGAGACTTGATGATCTCAAAAGGTCTCCTCCAACTTTGACAGTTCCATGATTCTACTTAAGTCTGTAGTACTAGAAAAGAATAGCAAAGAGGAAAGGCTCAAACTAACATCTCACTGTACAATTCCAGAAGGAAAAGCATACTGAAAAAACATCTGAAAGAGGAAGGAGAGAAAAGGAGAAAATAAAATCCTTAAATTGCAGTTGTGTAGATTCTGTCACTCCTCAGGACAGATGTGAAGACTATGA
Source organism: Tricholaema leucomelas (assembly GCA_013400475.1). Taxonomy (NCBI): domain Eukaryota; kingdom Metazoa; phylum Chordata; class Aves; order Piciformes; family Lybiidae; genus Tricholaema lacrymosa; species Tricholaema leucomelas. The sequence continues at coordinate 39,987 of WAAF01001963.1, read as the reverse complement.
TTCAGCTCTTGTTCAAAAAATGACACACATTCTGAACTTTAAAATGAAATCCACAGAAATCCTAGGACACTTGACACTGGAATACTCACATGAACAACACTAGAGATAAAACACACTGTCAAAACACATAGGTACTTCAGCGTCTGAGGATTCAAAGCATAGCTATGGATTCAGTTTCAAAGAGATGCTATAAAATGGCATTAAAATAGGCCATCAACTATTTAAACCCATTTTCAGAGTAATTTTGTGAGCTGGTGTAAACTATGCCCAAAAGTTGCTTTCTTCTCTATCAATACCAAGGAGAAGCATACAGCATTTTACACAACAGAGTCTTCGCAGCCTTGTACTTTTGAAGACAATAAACACACTTCTCCACTTTGAGCACGGAAAACATGGGCAGAGGTTACACTTCTTAGGTACCTTTCACAATAACTGTGAAAGCTGCCCCACTTTTTCCTAGTCAACCATTTCCAGAGCAGTCTTTCTCCATGTAGGCTGTTTATTTGTAGAATATAGTACACAAACAGACAAGATAGTGGTAACACCTAGCCTTCAATGCTTGCTAACTCAATGTAAATAAGGACATAATGAAAAGCAGAAGGAGCAACTATGAGTACCACAAAGTAGTGTCCCCATTCTACACTATAAATGTAATGACTACTGATTTCCAGCTTGAAAGCCACAATAGAACACCCTGAAATATTCCATGCAGTGGAACAACACAATGTTCCTTGCAAACACCACACTGTAGCAATTTCCACACAGAAAATACTTAAGACTTACACAAAATTTCTCTAAAAGCCACAAAGAGAAGACAAACCAGANAACCTCCCTTCAGGCAGTTGTAGACAGCAATGAGGTCTGCCCTGAGCCTCCTCTTCTCCAGGCTAAACAACCCCAGCTCCCTCAGCCTCTCTTCATAGGGTTTGTGTTCCAGGCCCCTCACCAGCTTTGTTGCCCTTCTCTGGACATGTTCCAGCACCTCAACATCTCTCTTGAGTTGAGGAGCCCAGAACTGGACAAAAAGCTGGTTGATGTCTTAATTGCCAGCCCAGATGAGGACAGTGACCCAGACAGTTTACTATTTAACAGTTTGAAAAGGCATATATTTGTTATACCAGGGAAGTCTCCAGCAAGTTTATAGTAACATCACTAATCTTTAGTTAACCCCCTCTAGACATGGAAAAGTCAGATTGTTTCTCCTTGATTCAAATTTTGATATTCTACAAAATGCCACTGATGTGATAACCTACCAATATACTAAGTTTTATTCAGCAACAAACAGAAACCACAGTAAACTCTAAAACCGTAATTTCCTTATAGTTATTTTGGAAAGAAAACCAGAAAGTCTGTAACATGAATAACAAGCGTGTGGAAGGAAAGGGATCCTATTTTTATCACCACCAGATGTAACTGAATCTCATGCCTGTAACAAAATTTATGTTATCACACTATAAAGTGATAATGACATCTTACTCTATAATCATTTCAGATAAACCAAATTTCTGTATTCTGGAGCTAGGTTAAAAAAAAGAAAAACAAACCCAAAACTGAAAACCCACCACAAACAGTTCAGTCCAACCATCAATAGCTCTACAGAAAAATAAATATGCTTTTGAATATTCTTCATTTCTACAGTTTTAAATACATTTTGTAGAGTATGAAAAAACCAAAAAGCTTTTAGGCTGGTAGAGCATAATCATTTAAGATAGAAATTTTATCAGCAATCTGACCTCTTATATTTTCTTTAAAACACCAACTCATCAGGCCTGCAAGACTTGAAGTCTACTAAATGCAATATTCTTGAAAGTTCCCTATCTACCCACCACTACCCTGCCAAACCCCACAATACCTGCACTTTACCTTTAAGTTTAACAGAATAGAACCCAATTGCCTCTCCTCCTTCCCACAAAATCTTAGCATAGGCATTGCTAGAATGGCAGAGAAATGGGACCTCATGTTGTTCCATTTCTCGTGTCCGGTAGATAATCCGATTGAGAACATAGAGAACAATCCTCTCTCCAACAGAGTTTACCTAAGGAAACAAAGAATATGTCAGAGGAGTTGTCAGGTTAATTAATATTCATACATCAGGGACATTATTTTTCAAAGCTATCTGTTAAAACTGATGCAGAGTCAAAAGAAGCTGTAAGTGCTACAGCAGGATGAAGACCTGGAGTTTGAGGGCAAGGAAATGCTTGGAAGCCATAGCAATAGGTTAAGTAAAGCATTACTACAGAGAGATGATATTTCATTACTTCAGTGTTACTCCTAATCCAATGGGTGAAAGCTGAAAGTAGTGCTAGGAGAGGGGTAGTGGGGAAGAAAAAAAAAAATCGATTTTAAGTCAAAACTGTTCTGAGCTTTAAGAAACATTCACCAAATAGCAATACACCAGCCTCAAATTCCTCAGCTATCAGGTAAATTGGAGTCCTACAAAGGATTCTCCCAGAAAAGAGGTTGTAATGAGACTGGTATCGGTCACTTCTCCCAAGTAACCAGCAACAGGACAAGAGAAAATGAGTTTAAGTTGCACCAGAGGAGGTTTAGGTTGGACATTAGTAAAAACTTCTTTACTGGGAGAGTGATGACGCATTGGAACAGGCTGCCCTGGAGGTGTTCAAGAAGCACACAGATGTGGCACTTCAGGATATAATTTAATGGTCATGGTACTGGGATTACCATTGGACTTAATTTTGAAGGTCCTTCTAATCTCAACAATTCTATCACCCTCAGAGAGTAGCAGGACTTGTCATACTCAATCACTGCTGAGAGTTGCAGACAACAGGACATGATGCTGTGGAAGAACCAGTTACAGCAGTTCCTGTGTCATGAAACAGGGAACCTGATATCCTTCTCTGTCCCACAGTGTTCCTTTTATATACAGAATATGTCTACCACTATCCTACCCATGGTGAGTGAAGAATGAAGGAATCACACTCAGTTCCAAATACCCAAAATTTCAGCTACTCTATCTGTAAAAGTTTATCTTTCCTGATGTAATCACGACCACACCATTAAGAAACACATGGAAAATAAGGCTACATACCAAATTTGCTACAAAAAAAAAAAAAAACAACATGAACAAAAAAAAAAAAAGAAAATCAAACAACCCCACTCCCTACAAAAAAAAAAAAACGAAGATAAGTGTCCAGATTCCATTAGTAGATGTAAATTACACTTGTGGAAAGATACATATCTCCAGTTTTGGAAAACAAAAAAAATCCATTCTTCACAGGTGCCAGTAATTGTAACAAAGGACAATGATAAGCAATAAAAGTAGATACCAGGCAACTCGCTTTCTCCAGCCTCAGGCATTGCTAGTGCAAGCCACCAGCTCCAACCCACCTCTATCAAACAGGTTCCCAACAGTGTTTTTAGCTTACTAGCCTCCTGTTAAGACCAGCAAATATGCTGTGCTACAATGCACCACTCAGATGTTTCAATACAACTAGGCGTACGGCGTTCTAAAGAGCAAAGTGAAAAAAACTAACATTTCAATGGCTTACATACAAAGCTACTGTATGAGGGTCACTCTAGCTCTAGATGCTATCTTTACAAAAAGTTGTCTCCCCTCCAGTACCTATTCCTCTATTCCCATTGACATTATCTTTGACTTCAGACAGCCAACTCATTTTTGAAATGAAAACATGTAATGTCTCACAGATTAGCTATCTACTTACCATTATCTTGAAGGATAAGAATAATTTCTAAGTGAATGTTGGAGCACTTTACCTGGCAAAGCCCCTGCCTAGTTGGGACAGATGTTCTCACAATGTCATCAATTGACCACCATTGGTCAGCAAGATACAGGGCAGCAGCTTGAAAGAAACAAGTGGAGATAAAAAGTTAGTGATTCTTACCTTTCCAAAAGAAACACTCACTAAATCTGGCAAAAAATTAACTAGGAACAATACCATGGTAACAGGTTAAGCATCTTCTAATTGGTACTATGTTAAGGCAGCTCTTACTATGCTTGAACAACACGTGTTGTGCTATACACCCCATCATATACAACACTCCCTGGTCCAAAACTTGTTTGAAAGCTGAGAATGGTAAAATCAAATGTGGATTTTTGCATGGCATAACACATGGGAACTGTTTCTCAGACATAAGCACTACCCTTAAACACTGTGCTCAAGCACACTCTTCCATTAATAACTGGGCCTGCCAAAAGGAGTCTTTTTTATATATGTATTTCAGTTTTGGGTTGCAATGAATATTGATATTAAAACCATGCAAGTTCTAGAGAGTCAGATGAAATGTAAAAAGACTGTTGTCCATGTGACTAGCAATCAGGAAGCATTTCATCTATGGGCAGCTGTGGCAAACTTGGCATTAAATGGAAAGAGAAGGAAACAGAGACCTCAAAGGGAAGGAGAAAAGGAGCTGGGGAAAAAAATAAGCATCCTAAATGGTGATATGTCATCTTATTCAGAGCTATGTTAAAATCTAAAGGTAAAGACAAGCTTACACTTGATGGTCCTTATTATTAGCAGTGACTGATCAACATCTAAATTCATGGGCAAATTAATGGATTCTACGAATGCTCAATAAATTCCTTCTGGAGAGGCATGTACATCAAGAGATCAAGAGAGACATACATCATACTTGGATTCAGAGAAGCATCGTATTATTTTGCTAGATAGCTTCCAAGTTCAGTGGATCTGGTTCTTCTCCAATTAGCATGCAAAATTCTCTCTTGTGTATGTGAATCCACAAGAAAAACAGTATGAAAACAAAGACAGTGAACAAATGCAAAGTGGCAAAGTTAAGAGTCACACAGGCATGGAAAGAGCAAGGGCCTTTTTATACGCATTTGCTACATTAAAAACAGCAACACAGAAATTGAAATCTTAAAATGGAACCTGTGAGGGGGTCCTGTGGTGTAAACAAAGCAAGAACTTTGTATGCCTTGTCTTCGCCACAAAGAGGAACAAAGCACACAGACGACAGCTCAATAGGAACCTGAAATAAGAATGTACAGTACTTCAGTCTTGCTAAAACAACAGTAGTTCAACATAACGAGAATATTTAGCAGGGTAAGAATAATGTTGAAAACAGAGTACTTAACTGTAAGAACAAGCATCAGACCTTGCGTTCCTAGAGGCAGACTACATTACAAAGAGCCCTAGCAGATTTAGCTTCAGTAATTTGTACTGTTACAGCTCACTGTTGTAAGCAACTTGAATTTATGTGCACAACTGAAGTAAGTTACACAGAGAGGCAGCAGTACATTCACCTTAACTGTCCCAGCCACCAAAGCCAACAGAAGAATGAAGCAGACTGTCAGGCACATAAAGTGTCACAGCAAAATCAGGGCTCACGTTAAGCAGTGTGCTGTGGTGGGAAGGCAGGGTTCGAAAGGGTTTTCTTCCCTTGAATTGTGCACATTTTAGAAATGCCAAAGTTATCCACAGGTTCTCCCTTCAGGGCCAGTAAAATCAATCCACCTTTCCAGAGTGGACTACTTTTGCAGAAATGCATTTTGATATTTAAATTCACATTTTCAGTAATTAATATATAAAAATTAGATTTTAATGCCATAAATGAGTATGTTAATGCAATCGAGTATTTAGGCATACAAGTACCTGCCAAAACCAAAACTACTCAGGACTGCCTCTGCCAGGGAATCCTGAAGCAGTTGCTATTTATTCCCCCAACACTGATCAACTTATCACACAAGGGTGAGTGTTTTACATAAAAGTGTCACAGCAAGCCTCTATGAGAATTCTCAACAACAGCAGAGAATTTTTATTGGAAAGAGCAGAACTAGGCAGACACAGTCCAGGAGATTCCCGCAGAACACTGATGGTGACTGACACAAGTGGTGGAAGAGCCAAGAAGGAAGGATGTGCTGCTGGCTCTAGTACTAGCAAACAAAGGTTCTCTGATTTGGGATGTGAAAGCTGGTGGCAGCCTCAGCTACAGCAACTAGAGAAGACAACAACTGGAGAAGAGAAAGCTTCGAGGAGACCTTATAGTGGCTTTCCAGTATCTGAAGGGAGCCTACAGGAAAGCTGGGGAGGGACTATTTACACGTTCTAGTAATGTTAGGACGAGGGGGAATGGGTTTAAGCTGGAAGAGGGGAGATTTAGATTGGATGTTAGAAGGAATTTCTTTACAGTGAGGGTGGTAAGACACTGGAACGGGTTGCCCAGGGAGGTTGTGGATGCTTCCTCCCTGGAGGTGTTTAAAGCCAGTCTGGATGAGGCCTTGAGCAGCCTGCTCTAGTGGGAGGTGTCCCTGCCTGTGGCAGGGGGTTGGAGCTGGATGACCTTGAGGTCCCTTCCAACCTAAACCATTCTATGATTCTATGAACTATGAGATGCTGAAGTTCAGGATCCTGCATGGAAGAAGCAGGGCAGTAAGTTAGATTAGAACCTTGGATTTCAGAGAGCTAACTTCAGCCTTTTCCAATACTTGTTTGGTAGAATCCCACTTCCCCCAAATTAAAGATGAGTGCATCCCATGAGTAAGAAATAAAGGAGGCAGGAAACCTGCATGGATGAGCAAGGAGCTTCTGGGGAAAAAAAAAAAAAACGAAACAAACTACACCAAAACTCAAATGGAAGAAGTTTACAGAATGCAGGAAAGAAGACTGGCCACTAAAAGGAATATAGGAACACTGTCATAGAATGGTTTAGGTTGGAAGGGACCTCAAGGATCATCCAGCTCCAACCCCCTGCCACAGGCAGGGACACCTCCCACTAGAGCAGGCTGCTCAGGGCCTCATCCAGCCTGGCCTTAAACGCCTCCAGGGAGGAAGCATCCACAACCTCCCTGGGCAACCCATTCCAGTGTCTTACACCCTCACTGTAAAGAACTTCCTCCTAACATCCAGTCTAAATCTCCCCTCTTCCAGCTTAAACCCATTCCCCCTCGTCCTAACATTACTAGACCGTGTAAATAGTCCCTCCCCAGCTTTCCTGTAGGCTCCCTTCAAATACTGGAAGGCCACTATAAGGTCTCCTCGAAGCCTTCTCCTCTCCAGGCTGAAGAGCCCCAACTCTCTCAGCCTGTCCTCATAGCAGAGGTGCTCCAGCCCTCTGATCATCTTCGTGGCTCTCCTTTGGACCCGCTCCAGCAGTTCCATGTCCTTCTTGTATTGGGGGCTCCAGAACTGCACACAGTACTCCAGGTGGGGTCTGACGAGAGCAGAGTAAAGGGGGAGAATCACCTCCCTTGCCCTGCTGGCCACACTTCTCTTGATGCAGCCCAGCACTCGGTTGGCTGTCTGGGCTGCATGTGCACACTGCCGGCTCATGTTGAGCTTCTCGTCGACCCAGACCCCCAGGTCCTTCTCCTCAGGGCTGCTCTCCAGCCATTCATCACCCAGCCTGTATCTGTGCCTGGGATTGCACCGACCCAGGTGCAGGACCTTACACTTGGCCTTGTTAAACGTCATGAGGTTGGCCTGGGCCCACCTCTCCAGCCTGTCCAGGTCCCTCTGGATGGCATCCCTGCCCTCCAGCAAGTCAGCTGTGCCACACAGCTTGGTGTCATCTGCAAACTTGCTGAGGGTGCACTCAATTCCTCTGTCCATATCACTGACAAAGATGTTAAAGAGCACTGGTCCCAGCACTGACCCCTGAGGAACACCACTTGTCACCGGTCGCCAGGTGGACATTGTGCCATTGATCACCACTCTCTGCATGCCACCATCCAGCCAATTCCTTATCCAGTGAGTGCTCCACCCATCCAGTCTGTGCTTTTCCAGTTTGGTGACCAGGATGTCATGTGGGACAGAGTCAAATGCCTTACTTTGGTCCAGGTAGATGCTGTCAGTTGCCCTTCCCCTGTCCATTCTAGCTGTGACTTCATCATAAAAAGCCACCAAATTTGTCAGGCATGATTTGCCCTTGGTGAAGCCATGCTGGTTACCACCAGTCAGCTCTGCCTGGTTTTCCGTTTGCTTTTGCAGAGCCTTCAGGAGGATCTGCTCCATGATCTTTCCAGGCACGGAAGTGAGACTGACTGGTCTGTAGTCACAGTATGTATGGATGCAACAGCAAAAGCCAAGGACCTCTTGGAGTAAATCAGGCAATAAGTGTCAAGGACAAGAAGAAGAACTTCAAGTGCATTAGAGGCAAAAGGAAGCCAGGGAAAACATGGGTACACTGCTGAATGAGCTGTGTACCCTGGTGACAGAATACAGAGAAGGCAGTTAATAAACACCACCTTTGTTTCAGTCTTTGCTGCTACGGCCAGCACTCAGGAATCCCAGTTCCTAAATGTAAGAGTTAAAGTCTGGAGGAAGGAAGGCTTGCCCTTGGTTGAGGAGGGTTGGGTTAGAGATCAAGGCAAACTGGACAGCCACAAATCCATGGGCTGTGATGGGATACAGCCACAAGTGCTGACAGAGCTAATCACAGTTATTGCTTAGCCACTAACATTTTTGTAAACTCATGGCGAACAGGAGAGGTGTCTGAGGATTGGTGGAAAACGACTGTCACTTCAGTCTTCAAAAGGGACAAGGAGGACCAAGGAAACTACAGGACAATCAGCCTCACCGCCATCCCTGGAAAGGTGATGGAACATCTCATTCTGGAGCTCATCTCTAAGTATGTGGGGAAAAAAAGAAGGTTATCAGGAGTATTAAACATGGATTCACAAGAGGGAGAATCATGTTTGACCAATCTGATAGCCATTTATGATGATGAGTAGCTCTGTGAGGGGAGTGCGGCAGATGTTGTCTGCTTTGACTTGAGCAACATTTCCAATGCTCTCCCATAACATCCTCATAAGTAAGATTATGAACAAGTAGACAGCAAGGTGGGATTGAGAACTGGCTCAGAATTGTGAACAGCACTGCAAGGTCTTGTTGGAGACCTGTAGCTAGCAGTGTTCCCCAGGGGTCAGTACTGGGTCCAGTCTTGTTCAACATTTTAATTAGCAGTGAAGCAACAGAGCATACACTCAACAAGTTCGCTGATTATGCAAAAGCAGGATGAGTGGTTGATATGGCCATAAGACTGTGCTGCCATTCAGCAAGACACAGAGGCTGGAGAATTGGGTGGAGGTGAACCTAAGGAAATTCATCAAGTGCAAGCGTATGGTCCTACACTTGGGGAGGAATAACTCCATGCAGCACTAAGAGTTAGGAGTTGATCTGTCAGAAAATGGCTCTGAAGAGGACCTGGAAATCCTGGTGGATAACAAGTTCACCATGAGCCAGCATTGTGCCCTCATGATCAAGAAGAGCATTGGTATCCTGGGTGCATCAAGGGAGTCTCTTCTCCCCATCTTTTTTGCCCTAGTGAAGCTCCATTTGCAGTAGTATGTCTGGTTCTGGACTCAGCTCAAGAGACAAGGAGCTACTGGAGAGAGTCCAGTGAGAACTACAAATGAGAGGGGACTGGAGCATCCCTTATGAGGAAAGGCTCAGAGTTCTGGGCCTGGAGAAGATTGAAATGGAATCTTCTCAAGGCTTATACTATTCTATCTCAAGATGCCAAGATGATGGAGCCAGACTCTTTTCAGTGGTATCCAGTGACAGGACACAGAACACAGGAGTTTTCATCTTGAACATGAAGTAAAACCTCCTTCCTGTAAAGGTGACACAGCACTAAAACAAACTGCTCAGAAAGGTTGTGAAGACTCTTCTGGAGACTTTTAAAGACCTCCCTGGACATTCATTCATAACTGCTCTGGGCAAAACTCCTTTAGCAACAGGGTTAGACTAGATAATTCCCAGACCTCCCCTTCAGCCCCTACCATGCCAGTACTTCAGAAAAGAATCACTTCCAAAACTAGTCACACTTGATCAAGACTTGAATCCAACAATGAAGTACACAGGACTAAGATACAAAAGTAGCCTGTGAGCTTCGCTGAGTCATGAACCTCTTAGCTATGACTGATTTGTGACTGCTTGAGTTAATCTTAACCAACTTAAAAGACACATTTTTTTTTCAAAACTACTTAATACATAGAGGCAGAAAGTAGTCACTGATGCCCACATTTAAACTCAATTATATATAAAAAAAGGTAGACCTTAATACAAATAGAAATTCAAGATACAAAAGTTTTGCTACAGTAATTATGCAATTCAGTACTTATGGAATGGACAGTGCAAATCTTAAATCTACAAGTATATCAAGAATAGTGGGATTAACGAATTTGCTGGATCTTACTCGAGTTTGGTCGGGCAGGGGGAAGAATTCAGGATTGTCTGGATTTCCACGCTCAAGTTCAGCCAAATAGTTCCATCCTGAGGTCTCCACATCTTCATGAGTGCAGTCATTCAATAGATCCACAGGGAATGGCATCCTCTTGAGAAATCAATAATGTTATTACTGTAGGTAGTTTGATAAACATGATGCAGTTTCACACATTCCTACTAATCATCTAACTGAGAGTGCTGGAACACCTACTCTCTGCTGCTCTCTAGAGCCCTCCATATCCAAGCCAGAAAGAAATGCTCCAGACATTTAATTAGGATGGTGCCTATTAACACTCAAGTCTGTAAGCCAACACACAGCCCCAGTCTGTGCTAAGATGAAAAAAAAGGATGGGTTTCATGTATAGGTCCCCTAGATCCAAACATAGTTTATTACCAACATACAAGCCCTGAGCTTGCAGCATATGTACAACAGACCACATGCTGTCTTGAGGTGACATGCTCGGTTATCTCCCTCCGAGCTGTGTCTAGGAATAGAATATGCAGCAAGTGCCTAGTCAAGTAAAAAGCAAGCAGCCCAAATGATAATGAGAAAAGGGTTTATTCTGGAAATTTCTGATGAAACCAAACAGAACTTCTCTCAACATTTACTCTGCCTATGAGATGGCTGTTTCCAAGAGGTTCAACTCCAAGCCACTTAAAAACACAAGCTCCTGGAATACACTGAAGTGATACTTCAAAAGAGGTGACAAGACAAACTAAAGCGTGTAAGACTAACCACAGTAGCACTAGCACCTTGAAAGCTCTTACAGGTACAAATCTTCATTGTCAAAGTGGTGTAAAATCAAGAGGAACAAGAGCTCCTGGAATACCCTGTGCGCTCTTTACCTAAGTTCAATAAAACAAATTATAGACAGAAATAGGCCTGTAAACTCCTTTAACTCAATCTTACCAGCATGAGCTACTAGGAGTTCATGAGAATCTGGTCTGAAATAACACAGGGATCTCTTAATCTGTGTCACATCTCCCAGGAGCTCACCCAGCTCTAAAAGTCAAAGCTTTTCACAGGGGATTTACAATGCCTAGTCTTCACTAAGGAGTGCTTTTAAAAAAAGTTTACACCCTAGTGTTCCATGATTTCTTCACCTCTAATGCTTTTCCTTTAACCCACCATTCAGTGTGATACTGACACACAGTTAAAAAAACAATTTCATTTTGAATCATCCAGTAGCAATTCTGCACTTGAAAAGCTTTAACAGTAAGAATACACTATTTACTTGCCTAACTAGATGAGGGATTTTTTGATAAAGAATTTTATTTAGATGAGGCAATTTTTTTCTACAAAAGGGAGCTGAAAAACAAACTTGGGCACAACTTCATTGTCATTTAAGACTGCTGAATGCAATTTAAAACTGCTGATGACAACACTGTTTTTCATGAATGCTATTGTTTAGACATACACATACATTCCCCACAGCCATTTCCTTTCAATTCCAGCTCAGCTCTTCCCCTTAGCTGTTATTTGGATTGTCTCTTGCCTTCTCTTTCAGTCTCTCACATTCTTCCTGATCCTGCTCACTTCCCTTTTCAGATGCTTAGCTGCATCTTAGTTCTCCACCTGTTTTTCCTCCATCTTTTCAGGTACTGCCCTTGCTGAAAGGGCAGAAGCAGGCAAGAGAAACCCTACACCAGCCAAGAGAAGAGCTGCTGCCAGAGAAGCAATTCATCCAACAGCAGTCTCCTCACCTCTAGAAGGTTACAGGTCACCCACCCATACTGCAGTTCTGAAATAGTCTAATGTTGTAGAACAAACATGATGAGACCTTCAGTGTGGGATTACATGTCACTGCTTCTACAAGAGACTTTAGCACACAGCTGCAATAGGCCAGGTAAATTCCATTTAAAGGAACACAGACACATGAAAGCTTGCAGAAAGGGGCAACCTCCTTCTACTATTGAAGAAATACAGCAAGGAACAAATAGAGATGAGTTTTCATTACTACATGACAAACAACACAAGATAGAAATGAAAGCCTCTAGGTAACAATTCCTGACATTTTTAAAGACTAATAATGCAGGCCCGAAGTAGAAAACATGCAATAAGAATTCAGTAGATTATCTGAGTTCCAACCACTACAAAAACAACCACATCTTTGCTTGTAAGATAGGAAGACCAAAACCTTCTTCATTGGATCATCTTGAAAATAATTTTAATAAATCCTTTGTTTAGGTGCTAGCACTTTCACTTGGCATACTTCCATTTTATCTACTTTCAACTTCGTGACTTTTGACATTATCTTACATCATTTACCAAGAATTTTATGCAGAAAAAACCCAACATACAGCAATCTTGAAGACTGCACCAAAGGAAAAGCATTTAGTATTCCTGCAAAACAACCACCTATCATTTGTACCATGCAACAGAATAAACGTGTAAAGCAACAAGCTCTGAAACACCTCTGATACAATTTGTTAGTGTTAATGAGATCAGAAATACTTCAAAACAAACCCACTAGACTCCTGAAGAAATCAGTAACTATACAGAAAGTTCTCAAATTACCTTAGAAACGTTAAATAAATGATGAAAGGAAAAAATCTCATGCAAATCTACAGTAGAAGAGGGAACTAGTTCAACAGTCCAAAATGCAAACATCTTCATTTCGAAAGGCAAAATAATCTACTACAAACAAAATGGTTTCCAATAGTAATAAATCTATATACTTCCCCTAACACAACCAGTTCCTCAGTACCTTTAAAAATACTGATGGCCCCACATCTAGCCAGTCTCAAGTAATGCAATAGCCTTTCAGTTTTGGCAACGGCATTACACATTTCTCTCCACAGAAGCAGCAGGAACAGCACAGGTCTCTGCCACACAGTCCCTCATACTCTTTTTCTGTTGAAAAGCCTCCATGTGCTGCATAACTGTAAAGCTGTCAGGTCAAATCCTTGTCATGCACTGCAGCACTGCTCTGCTCATGGAGTGCCACTCCACTTGGCTAGCAAACAGTCTGGTTGACTCTAGCCTTAAGCAACCAAACTCACCACAACCATTTGTACAAAAGGCATACTAGAAGTGTGTGTTTGAAGGGCTGAATCACATCTTTTTTAATTATCAATTTAGGCTTTTCAAGTTTCAAGTGAAAGGAAATAAATCTTACACTCTTTATAACCATATAATTTCACATAACAGTATCAGCAATCATTTGTAATAAATTCACATTGTTTTAACATGGAATTGTATGATATTCCCCTTTGCCAACATTATGCAAGCTACTATGCAAGAAATGGCACGTTCTTTTTCAGGAACAGCTGCAGTACTAGAGGGTAACAGAAATCAATTCAAGGAACATCAACAAAAAAAAACATTTAACAGGATGAGTGAACACATTCCTGTGCAACTGAGACATTTCCTTGTTGACAAACAAATCTTTATTACTCTAAGCACATGTACAATGAGTAGGTGATTTTGAAAATTAATTTAATTATAAATTATAGTAGTAGCTGCAACTCAGATGTGAATGAAGCACAGATGTGAATGATGCACAGAACATGCAGCTTCCAGCTCACAAACTTCATCAGGAATTGAGATAGCTGTTCCTCCCCATGGAGATCCTCAATACCAAACGGCATGAAATAGCATAAAGATAAGCCCAAAGCTCTATTGTTTCTTACAACGTGTCAGCGGGCTTAAACACAGCTTAAAACTGGTTTTCAATGACTTTATCTTAAGTGAACTTAAGCCTAAGTGGCTAGGCTGCCAGCCAAGGACTTAGAGGAATTGGGATGAATTTCCAGCTCAAGCACAGACATGTTACTCAATCTGCCTGAACTTCTCATCTACAAAACCCAAGTCATTATCTCAGTGAGACCCATGTGAGGAATACTTCACCAAGATCATGAGACACCTGCCTGCCAATCTTTGATACAATTCATATTTAAGTACTGGAAGTCAAAAAAAAAAAATTTACACAGCACAATTTAAATGCACCACAAATTTTACTTAAAAATATTTACTTGAAAATATTATTCAGCATAAAATAACTGGGACAAATAAACACGCCTGGTATAATAAGTATGTGGAAAAACTGAATCAACAGCTAGCCAGCTGAATAATCTTCTGAATTAAATTCTGATTTACAGTAAGTATTTTTAATTAGGGTTTGTAGCTTGTTTAGGCTAGGAACTTTTCTGTTAAACCAGAACTAATCCAGACTGCGGAACGTGTCAAGTCCAGTCTTGTGATGAAGTATTGGTTTGCTTGGACAACAATTAAACTGCAGTAGTGCCTTACCTAAGCTTTAATCTATTTAAGCAAATGCTGAAGTACTACTAGATCACAGAACTCCATGGAGTGCCATGAATTTCTTACGAATCGTCAGATACCTTGAACCTAGTTCTATCTTAAAAATATAATACCACCATAATCTCAGGCCAGCAAATAGTTACACTTGGGATAGGAGCATGAGATGAGCGTATCGCCATATATACACTAGCTGCTGATGTTCTAGAGAAAACCAAGCTAGTCCCAAGTCACAACCCAAAACCAGATCTGATGACGAACCAAAAGTGCAATAACCTTCTCAGTCCGGGCAACAACATATTTCCTTTTTGCTGTGTTAGTTTCTTGCCTTATAACATCTCATTGCTGGTTTGGTGAAAGCTGTGAAACTACCTATATTAGCAGAATAAATAAATAAATAAATTTTAAAGTAGCATTTTCACTCCTCTAGCTTCACCTACAAAAAAAAAAGAAAGCAAATCTGACATTTCTAACATTCTACTAATATTAAGACAAATTACATAAATATTTCTTTGCTTAAACTGCCAGTTGTCACATACACAAAACATTTGGATTGCTTTTGTTTCTTCTTTATTCAACATAAAATAATTTAAATTTGGAAAGGTTGTTCAATGTTTTCTCTTGATTCCAAGAAACATCTGTTATCCAAATATATCCTGAAACATTTCAAAGAGCAAAGGCTGATCATCTTTTCCCAATATATAAAGAGCCAATTTTAGACCTATGATAATTAATCATTTAATTATGTATAGAGTACACCTAAACAGTTCATTACTCTTGAAGTAGAGAAAACCTGCCCCATAATTATCAATTTAGGCCACTAGAATAGCAAAGTTCTGTGCCTTATAACCATTTATTTTTAAAATGATCATTTTAATTTGTAATAGATGTCAACTGTGGAAAGAGAAAGACATCTTAGGAAGTTTTTTTAAACACTGCAGTGTATCCTAGGATTTCTGCAAAACCACACAGGCTTGGAAAAAGCAACAATAATACACTGATAATACCACATTAAAGACACAACTGAAACTTTCCTCATTCAAATAACTGTATACTTAGAAACATCTTTTTCTAGGGTTGTTTAAAAAAAGTATGATTTGTATATCCTTAAGCAGCCTTCAAACTATTATCTGCATTATAGTATTAAATCATATAAATACTACTCACTGTAGTGTGTATTTTGTTCATGTATTTTTAGAGAACATAGAAGTCTCCATCCTCAATACAAATTCTTGCCAACTCAGATAAATTTAGTTTAGAACATTAGTTTTGGTGAAGGTGTGGGGTTTTTTTTTCCTAAAAGGAAAGAGAAGTCTTTTTGTTTCTGGGGGGTGGGTGGTTGCAAGGATGGGCAGTGGGGTGTTTGTTTTGGGTATTTATGGTTTGGGGGTTTTGGTTGTTGGGTCTTGGTTTAGGTTCTTTTGTGGAGCTGATTTTAAATACAGCCCCTTGCCATACCCCTAAACACCCACCACAAACTTCCAAACAGCAAATAACATGCATACCATAAATACCACCAACACATACCATACAAAATCTCAAATAGAAAGTTCTTAAGGAAACACAGGACAGTGGTCTAGAAATCATTGTCAACACCCACCAAGAGCTGAGGATTAATATGTCAACTGCATTAAAGGTAATCTGTTTGAAGCAGCTTACGCAGCTCTGGTTTCCTATCAGAGACACAAATCAAAACTGTTGATTTGAATACAAACACACAAAAACAATCAGTCTTTCCCATTAACCACAGTTNTTAAAATATCCCCAAAAAACAAGAAACAAAATAAATACTCCACATTAAAGCAAAAGTGTTGGGGTTTTTTTTTAGTTTAAAATAATGAAAGTTTGCAAAAATTAAATTAATTTACTTTAATAAACATAGTCTTAAAAATAGTATCCAAGCTCATTCTACAATTAAACCTACCCAGGATGTAATAATAAAAACCCAGAAACATTTATTAGTTCTAAAAGGCTAAGCTAAACCAAAACCTACTAACATAAATCTAGATACTCTTGAAGTATAAGCAGTGACATGTGAAAGTACTTGTAATCAACTGCTGGTTAACACACGGACTCTGCTAACAATGACAAAATGATATGTCTCTAATGAAAACAGTACAGAAAACTCAGTTACATAGATGACAGATTAGTATGAGGAATTACACAACTTCACACTCAAGCCTACCTCAGGTAGCTACCATTCTTAAGCATATTCCTGATTAAGCACCTGTGTAATACCATTGGCATTTTGCTCAAGTGATTAAAATTAGGTATTTGATTAGGCAGCCTAATCAAAGATTAAGTTCTTGGGTACACAAACTACTAACCTGTTTGCATTTTCCTATAGAGTCTCACATTTTAATGAGATTATCATCTGCTTTCTTGATGAGCACTTTCTTCAGTGAAGAATTGGGGGAAATCAATATGCACAAGTGTTTTCTTAAAAAAAAAAAAAGCCAGAAGCTTGTCAAATAAAAATTTATCTGAGCTCACAATATTCAAAACTAATAAATACAAAATAAGTTTTAAAAAGCAGCTATCACACTTTCCTTTTCAGCTTGTTGCATTCAAGCAGAATGTACCTACACACAAAATGAAACCCATTCTAGTTGTATTTGAAAATAATCAACATCACAATGACAGAAAGAGGACTATGTGGGATTAATAATTCTTGGATCAGCCTCTGACACACCTGATCTCTCCTATGCTCAGCATTCACTCTTCTTTCTATCTCCCACTTTCCTCTATTTCCCCTTTGCTATACAAGACAAACTAGCTTAGTTTCTTAAAAAACAACAAACCCTGCACAGGTACCCTTAATAATCCACCATCCTTCTCTGGCCACTGTTTTTCCTTCCTTCCTTCCATGTCTCAGCAGTTTAGAGCAGCCACGAGCACTACCGTTACCTCCCTCCAATTTTAGTCCTACATGTTTTATGCACAACAGCATACACTCTTGAAGATCTTAAAGACATTCCTATAGATCAGCACTTGTAGCCCACACAGCCTCTCTTCTCAGGTTGCTGACCAGGCACACATCCACATGGCACTCTTGCATCTCCTTATCTTCCACAACTTTGAACCCCCTATGTTTGCCTTCTGCTTCTCCAAGTACCTCTTCAACAAGGCAGTAAGATACGCCTCCTCTCTGATTTTCTACAGCTTTATTTGCCACTTGCTATCAGAACATCACTCACTCCTGCTCACCACCTGTTTCTTTCTATCTTGTTCAGGCATTCCCTCTGGTTTGGAGCACCACCTCAAACACATCTAGTGATTTCAGAAATAACAAAGAAAGCTTTTCTCTTGCCCATACAAAAAGCCACTGAATCTGGTTAGCTAGCTGGTGGACTGTGCAATCTAACACAACTAACCTAACACCACAGTGAGACTGCTGTTGCAGTAACATACACATTTGCATCCATTTTTTAGTAAGTGCTTTGTTGTACTGTTCTCTCCCTTACCTCCACAAGTAAGGCAGACTTCAAAAGCTGCCGAAATTGATCAGCCACTTGCAGACAAGGTAGCAGTCTAACGAATTTCTGCCCATCAGTCAAACAACAACTCTTTAAGGCTGCTTCATAAATATTCTATATGCAAATGTAACCATGGCCATGATTCCTAAAGGTGAGCAGCAGGCCATTATGCCTTCAATCATCCCCTTCATATCCAGTTAAGTTACTGAAACAGTTGCCTGAGCTACAACTATGACACACAAGTCCATGGATGTCAGGGCTTATAGCAGAGATGTAGGAAATTCAAGACTTTAGCATTAAAGTTATTTTTGCTTTTTTAAAGTTCTGTAAGTGTTCTTGTTGATTTTGTTTCCAAAGCCCTTTGCAGCATGAGATCTATAACTAGAAAGGAGCAACTGCCATGGTTTTGTGGGTAACTCAAATGAAAATACTGAAAGGGGAGTAAAAATCAACATGGGATCTTCCCAGGAGTAGGAGGAGTAAATTACAACAAAGCAGGGAAAGCAAGAGTGTAACAAGAGATTCCTTTCAGACAACCCTCAAACTTTCTTGCAGACCAGCAAGCACATGGAACTGGGGAGTCTGAGAATCTGACTACATGGACCTATAGCCCATTTACAATAGCCTGAAAATCAGAACCTGGAAGCCAATAGCACAGTAAATACAACATATTTGGAAAAGTCAGACGTTATATCTTACCTTAGGAATTTGTTCCAGAAAGGGAATATGAAGTTATCTCCAAACATTATTACAGCTATTCTAAGAAGATGACAGATGGTCAAAAACATGGTGTTTAATAGAAACAAATTCTTAATGTCACCTGGTCTGTGCTCAGTACTCTAAAGCAGCAAATACTTTGAGATGCACACAGCTGAATGCTCGACAATGTAGAACAAAATGAACTCTACAGGCAATGAAGTTTCTGGACATACCAAAACAACATGGGATAAAGAACACCAGAATTGCTACAGATACAGGTAACTAGAAAGATTGTTATCTTGCTTTTCTCAAGGTAATAGTAAAGTGAATAACAACAATACCACAGAAATCAAGAGTCATATTCATAAAGAAGTAATCAAGGCTTTGAGACATCATGCTTGGGTCTCAGGCATGATGAGAAAGATGTTACTGCCAGTCTAAGTCCAGTCATTCTTCATACTACTATGGCCAGGTGACAGACACCATCCTCACAAATACAGTGGTAGGCACAGATATTTTTGTATGCCCACAAGAAATAGCACCAGCTCGTATTCACCTTTACAAAGGCCACACAGATATCCCAGTTGCTCACAGCTGGACTCAGCAGCAAACACATTTGGTTTTATGTTGTCTTTAGTAGGATGGGGAAAAAAGGAAAAGATACATATGAACTACAAGTATAAAATTAGAAGTAAACTCCAAAAATAAGTAGCAAGATCTAGTATTTCTTGTTTATGTAGAACTCCTGTTCTCAAAACAAAGTAAGATTAAAACATAGAGAGAATATTTAGTTTCTCAGAGCCCTGAAGAATCTGTTAAGACATCAACTACCTTATATCCCTCTTCAAGGTTTCCAACAGGATCACACTAATGAGCAATAGCTTAGTGCACACTATCTCCCCCAATACCTATTGCTTATCTCCACTGTTCATACCTACTGCCATCAAAACCGGTATCCTGCAGCCTCTTTAGCAGATAGAGCACGTTTCTGAGCAGCTCTGTTTGCCTTCACTCACACCCATCTCATACTTCCAGGTGGTTAATTTGTTTCCCACAAATGGGCACAGCCACTGCTGGTTTAGTTCAATTTACCACAGCTGCATTATAGAAAAGATTTATTAACAGCATTCATCAGCCATCAGCAAAGACACTACCACACATCTCCCTGCCCTCACCTCCATCATTAACCATCCTGATATCTTTCCAAGAACTTAACACACTTTTGTGAATATACCTCATTTCCCTTCCTGTAATACATACGCAGAACTTTCAAACTCAAACTACAGTTCATAGTGCCTAGGCTATTCTGTTAAAGATATACTCAAACTTTTTTCTTAATGCCTTAAAAGCCTTGATAACTGATCTTCTCTAGAAATATAGACATTGATTGCTTGTTAGGGGTGCGTTTAGAGGAAAGGTGAGCAAGGTTATCATACCGCTGAACATATCACCATACTATACAAAACTACAGTATTAGCAATGCTATTTTTTTTCTATTAACCCTAAACTAGTGCTCAGTTTTAAGTCTCAGCTGCAGAAATCCAGTTGTTACCTCCTACTTCAGAAAATTCGGTTTCACAGAAGAGGATGGCAACAAAGTTTCAGTGCTGCCATACTGAAAGAAATAAATGACTTCAGCATTTTAAAATCCTTTTGTCTGTGCTGTACTCTAATATATTTACATTGTTAACATGCTCAACTACATCACTATCAGCTTACAAATCATTCAAATTCCCAAAAGTCATGATTATTGTTGGTTAATTCCAAAACAGCTGTCAAATGCTATTCAATATTTCAAGCATTTGCAGGTAGCAAATCGTGCAAATAGAAAAGAGATAGATAAGATTTCTCTTCCAGCAATACATTTGCTCAACTAAACACAATTCACAGCTGTATATCTGGTGTATCTGAACCATGAAATGACTTAGGATTAATGCAGCGTTCTAAGTTCACTAATATGCAATGCTTGGTAAAGGCTGGTGCAGCAGCAGGCTCACCACTCCTGCTATTCCCAAACTCCTGAACAGGATATGTTCCACTAACATTGCCTCAGGGTCTGCTAACACTGCACCTTTATCAATTATTATTAGTCTTCAATGATCCACACAATCAAAGAAACCTATATAACCACAGTTTACATGTATTTTGAGGAAGGCTTAAAGAAAATGAACTCAGTTCACCCTCCTCGACAGATGATTTCTAACCATAAACAGAAGAGACCCTGGCACTGCAAATACAGTGTCTCCTGTTCCACAGTAATAATTGAGTCATGATTTATTACAAAACAAAGAAGAGGACAAAAAAAGGATCAGTTCAAATTCAAGAAGTCTGAAATTAAAAAAAAAAAAAAAACAAAAAACAAAACCACAAAACACCAAAATCTAAAATGCTGTTTTGAATAGCTGTGCCACATTTCTGAACATAATTCAGACAAATGCATCTTCCTAGATTTTTCAGTTCAATAAATCATTTCTAGTACATAGAGCTGTATCACTTTAAACACCCGTAAGTTTTCCTATTAACTTTGAAAACAAAGAAAGATGTTAGTTCTGACAATTCTTCCTAGTTTTAATGAGATTTTTAGCAACGATTTGAAAGTTCAGTGCTCTTTTAAGACAAAGTCCTCTTACATATTTTAGGGTGACATTTAAAAGCTTCTTTAAAAACCTGTGGGTCACTGGAGAGCACTAACTTTTTTTATAATGATAAAAACAAACATGGCATCACATCCCATTGTTCAAAAGGCAAAATACTCGGCAATAGTAGACAGAACTGCAAGAACGCCAAAGACCTATCAAGATCATGCATAGGCCATTTCAGTCACATCTGAAACAATGCAGTAGTGGAAACACACTAGAGCAATCTTCTCCACTCAGAATTGTTTAATCCATGTTGTAAGAGTTAAAAGCAAAACGTTTGAGAGAATGGTTGGATTTTGCTTAACTCATTTTTTTTAAAACCCATTTCTATGGTATAAAAAAGGTTTGTTTCTAAACAGTTTGTGGAATAATTACCCAGGAGGCGTTCAGTGACAGAAGTGCAACCAAAGAAGAGCCTGCATCTCTGCTACAGCTGCCCCAAACTTTACACTCGCAGACCAAAGGGTGACTGCAGCTTTTGAGAATGTATAGTGGATACAATTTGATTACTATGTTCCAGCCTTATAAGCCTGGAGGAGGGTATCTTATTTGTGAGGAAAAATGAAAATTGTTCACAAAAGCCCTGTTTTTTTATTACTAAAATGAAGCATCCTTATCTACCTTAATGTGTTCTGTATGCATCTTAAGACTACTTCACAAGTAATTTCTCAGGGTAAAGCTTCTTTGTAAAGGAGGTTGTTATGTAAAACTCCAAAAAGACTTGGTACTGTGTTTGATGATGCATTGTTGGAAAGACTATATTGAAGGAGCACTGTAGAATTCAATTTAATTACTCGTCTTCCACAATAGTAAAGAAAAGCACTCTAAGACATTTGCTTCCACACAGAGCAGATGCTAAGGAAGATCACACTGGGGGAAGGGGAATGGGGATGCAACTTAAAACACACATCTGCTATAATCAGAATCATCATTCATAAAGCAACGCCAAAACCGAGATTATCATTTAAATTAAATGCCCAAATTTAAGCATTTATAGTATAAACCACTCTTCACCCTAATATTTTCCCCTCTATGAAACAGGTGCTAAAATGTTTTCTTACTAGCCACCACTAAGATACAAAGCAAGGAGTTCTTCAGTACCTAAATCAAGTGGAGGTAATTAAACAAGAAAGGAACTAGCGTGGTTGTGATAATAGAGAAGATGCACACAAGCTCCTATAAGAATTTGAAGTAAGACCACAACCACTCTGCCTTGAAAGCAATCTTTTGTCAGGTCCTTCAGAAAGGTAGAATTGGTTATACTATACTGACCACTGTTACAATACACATTACCGTGAACCTAGTGAATTATATACCAGACTACGACCAAAGGTATGGCCCAACAGACAAAAACCAGTATTTGCACTTAAGTACAAGGATGGAAAAGTCTTCTCTCTCCTGCGCACATACACACAACATACATCCATCTGCCTGCCCCCTCCCCCCCCAAAAAAGCTGGACAGCATCTTCACACCACAAGCTAGCTCTTCAAATTTTTCGTTGATAAAACGGGAATCAGAAATACCTTAGAACAGCTTAAACATCAGTCTTTAACGGCTTTCTGTAAAGAAGACACACATACCTATATAAAATGAGTGTGCTAGTATATATTGTTAACGATAGTAAAACCATTTGCTGTAGCTCCCAGAGTAACCCAGTTTCTCAGGCTGGATTTAACACTCCATTAGAAGGATAGCAATGCTACGTCAACAGATTTCTCTAGGCAAGATGCCTCCTCTTGTTTTAAGGAGAGACGAATTATCCCTAGCTCACTAAAATGAAAGGAACTTCACACATTACATACAGGAAAACAGAGGAGCATGTGTGCGACTATGCACATCTACATATACTTGCACACATATGCACACACAGAGCCATCTTTTGTTGGAGGCATTTATTGTAGCGTTGCAATTTTTTTTTCATGTATATGTGCCAAAATATGCATCTACATAATAGATCTTGTGTGGCTATAATACATAAATTGCAAAGCTACAATAGATATGTGTTCCCCTGATATGTCTGCAAACATGGAGTGGCCTGGGCCGAAACTCACACAGAACTTGGCACCACGCAAGCCCTGGCCAGCGCCCCGCCAAGGTTCAGGCAAGGCCAGGGGTGGCGAACCCTGACGAAGGGAGGTTAAAGCAGACCAACCCCGCCGCGGGAGAGCCGGGCCAGCCCCACCGTCTGACATAGCCGCCTCCGCGCCCCCCTCGCGGCCTCAGCGCAGCCATGCCATCGGCGACAACGGTGGGGGCCGGGAGCTGCCCTGGGAGAGGGAGCGCGGCAGCCGGGATGCCGGCGGACACCTGGCACCGGAACCTGCCGCAGGCGCGAACGTGGGGCCGCGGGGCAGAGGCTGCTTCGGCCCGCCCGCCTCCCAATGAATAGCACGCCCCACGCCCACCGGCGTGACAAGCCGGGGCGAGCCGAGCCAGTCTCCCTGTCCTCGGCCTCTGCGGGCGACCGCCGACTCTTCCCACCCACCCGGCCAGGCCCGGCTAGGCTGCTCGGAGAAGGAGGTAATCCCCCATTACCGACCGTGACTCACCTCAGCTGGCCAAGCAGCTGCTGCGGCTTCACACTGATAAACGGCTGCGACAGCGGTCAGTATTCACAGGTTCCAATGCACTGCTTCCCCACCCCCCCGGCTTCGCCCAGTGCTCATGCCCGGTGCCTATTATATCCACCGGCGGCATCCCCGCCCCTCGCCGCTGACGCATTCCAGATGCTACGCCTGGAAGCGCCGCCGTTCGTTCCGCGCCGCTCGACATGGCGGATTCCGAGATTTCAGGTCTGTCGCCCCCCACCACGGCGGCTAGAGCAGTACCTGCTCCATCGCTCACATGGAGCCAACTCTATTTCGTGGTCAGCTTCAGTGGCGGTGCCGGTGCGCGCGCCATCGCGCGCCATCGCTCGCCGCCGTGGGCGTGGCGGTACCTGCCCCGTGGCCCTGGCACGCGGGGGGCGCGCGGCGCTGCCTCGGAGATCGATGATGATGCACGCGGGGAGTAAGGAGCAAGGTCACGCGTGGATTTCCACTGCTGGGCAGCTCACCGTGACGCTAGGAGTGAAACACCTCTACAAGAAAGGGTTGCTTCCCAATTTCCAGGAGACACTCACCCACACCGTGCACCAGCCCGAGGCCTCACAACTGCTCTTGTTCACCAGACCGGGGGGCTGACTGAACGGCATCAGTAGCAGGAGCGTGTTTTCCTGCAGAAAATGGCCGGTACTGTTCCCCAGCACTGACCACAATTGACTGTGGTACCTGAACATCCACAAGAAGACCTGCATGCCACGGAGTTGATGAATACCCAAAAGGTTCTTGAAAGAGGACAGAACTCGTCCTTGACTGAGACTATGCATGCGATGCTGTATAGCATACGATCATGTACTCAAAAATGCAGCAGTACCCCGCTCACAGCTGTGGTTATATCATTGGCACAGAGGAGGGTGGGCATGAAATGGGGTCACTGGACAGTGTGGGGGTCAGGAATGCTGCCTGCCAAAGCCGTGTTTGTCTCTCTTGGGGCTAGAGGAATAAGGATTTAGTGCATTAATAATGATTATTTGGAGAAGAGGAGGCTCAGGGCGGACCTCATTGCTGTCTACAACTACCTGAAGGGAGGTTGTAGCCAGGTGGGGGTTGGTCTCTTCTCCCAGACAACCAGCAACAGGACAAGGGGACACAGTCTCAAGTTGTACAGGGGGAAGTATAGGCTGGATGCTAGGAGGAAGTTCTTGCCAGAGAGAGTGATTTGCCATTGGAATGGGCTGCCCAGGGAGGTGGTGGAGTCACCGTCCCTGGGGGTGTTCAGGAAAAGACTGGATGAGGCACTTGGTGCCATGGTCTAGTTGACTGGATAGGGCTGGGTGCTAGGTTGGACTGGATGATCTTGGAGGTCTCTTCCAACCTGGGTGGTTGATTCTATGATTATATATGTGTCAAAAATAGTGTAATTTTGCTGAAACTATCATATAACAAGAGGGCTATGGGGAGATAGCATAAAGATAACTTTTTTAAATTCAATGATTGCCTTTAAAATCCATTTTTTTACCAAGCCTTGGAAAAGGTCTGTTGTCTGTGGACAAAGAGAGTGATACATGAATACCCTTCTGGTCACAATAAAACACATTTAATCCATGAAGAAGCCTTGTGAGATTAATGATCAGCTCATCCAACTCTGAAATATTAGGGCCAAGGTTTATGCTACCTTATTTTGCTCTCCCAGCTAGAGTAATACAGCTTATAGCATAGAATCACAGAATAACAAAATTATGGAGATCGAGAGGGACCACCACTGGAGGTCATCTAATCCACTCCACTGCTAGCACAGTTTCACCTAGATCACATCTGCACCGGAAGGTGTCCAGGCAGGTTTTGAAATTCTCCAGAGAAGGAGACTCCACAATCTCTTTGGGCAGCGTGTTTCAGTGTTCCATCATCCTCAAAGTAAAGAAGCTTGTCCTTAGGTTCAGGTGGAACCTGTTGTGTTCTGTTTTACACCCATTGTCTTGTCACCAGGGACTACTGAAAAAAATACCAACCTCATGACTCCCACCTTTAGATATTTGTATGTATTCTCTCAGTCCTCTCTTTTACAGGCTAAACAGCCCCAGGTCTCTCAGCCTCTCCTGATAAGAGAGGTGCTCTTTATCCCCTAATCATCCTTCTGGCCCTCCACTAGACTTGCTCCATTAGTTACCTGTCTGTCTCAAACTGGGGAGCCCAGAACTGGACACAGTACTCCAGGTGCAGCCTCACCAGGACAAAGCAGAGGAGGAGAGGTCCTCCCCTTCAATCTGCCAGCCACACTTTTCTTAGTGCATCCAAGAATACTGTTTGCCTTCTTGGCCACAAAGACACATTGTTGTCTAACAGTGAACTTGCTATCCATCAGGACTCCCAGATCCTTCTCTGGAGAACTGCTCTCTGGCAGGTCAACTCCAAACCTTCATCCAGATCACTGGTGAAAATAGTGAACAAGACTGGACCCAGTTGTGACCCCTGAGGCAGACCACTAGCTACAGGCCTCCAACTACACCCTGCACTGCTGATCATAACCCTCTATGTTCTGTCATTCAGGCAGTTCTCAATCCACCTCACCACTGTCTAACTCACGCTGCCTAAGCTTACATATGAGGATGTTATGGAGGACAGTGTCAAAAGCTTTGCTGAAGTCAAGGTTGACAACATCCACTGCTCTCTCTTTATCTACCCAGCTAGACGCACTGTCATAGAAGGCTAGCAGATTGGTCAAATGTGATTTTTCCTTTGTAAGTCCATGTTTAGTACTTCTGATAATATTCTTTTCCTCCACACACTTAGAAATGAGCTTCAGAATGAGCTGTTCCATCACCCTTCCAGGGACAGAAGTGAGGCTGACTGTCCTATAGTTGTCTGGGTCTTCCTTCTTTTGCTTTTTTGAAGATTGGAGTGGCATTGATTTTCCTCCAGTCCTCAGGCACCTCCTTTCTTCTCCATGACCTTTCAGAAATGATGGAGAGTGGCTTACCAGTGACTTTTAACCACTACTCGTAGCACTTATGGGTGCATTCCATTGGGGCCTGTAGATTTGCGGATGTCCATCCTGTCTAGATGATTTTATTTTGCAATTGCATTTCAAAGAAAGATAAAAATGGTGGTTTTTTTAACACAATGTTATGTAATTGTCTCAATTCTGATCTAAATTCCCAGAAACTCAGATAAATTTGATAGAATCGATAACAATTTGTAAAGTGCTCTTCCCTCTCCCCCCCCTTCTACAAAGAAAGGAATTAGAAGTAGAGAGGAAAGGTAAGCACACCCAAGTAAATCAATTGCGCTCGATTTGGAAGTTAAAAAGAAAAAGTTTAGCAATAACTTAAAATGGTATCAGAGGTAGGGAGGTTACAAACGTGTAGGGAAGGGGAAATCACAAATACAAAAGGTATAAATACAACCTGAGTTTGTGATGGTGTTGGCTTTGTCTGCCTCGTGGGTGATGGCCACGTGGTAAACGGCTGGTAATGTGTGCAGAGAGACACAGGGAGGCAGAGAGTGGTCCAGAGGGAGAGAAGCAGGAAGTCCCCCTGCTTTTATGGGACAGGAAGGGGGGAGTGGGCTGACCATGACCTGGTGGTGTTCAGACCCACCTGAGGTCAAGTGTCGAGTTCAGGGTTACTCCTCCTGGAGTGTTAACCCTATACATGTAATGCAGCCACAAGATATGCCTTTGATCATCCATTCAGAAGCACTGCTTCTGAATCTTGTCTTCCTAGCACCTGTTCCAGTGACCTAAGGTGTACTTAGAAACATAGAAACTTGATGTGATTTAGGTTGGAAGGGACCTTTAACGATTATATAGGTCAGCCTCCTTCAAAAGAAGCAGGGACATCTCAGCAGATGTTGCGGATGGGAAATTAATTGATGCGAGATTATATTTTTTCCAAAATTAATATTGTTTATTAATTTTGCTATTCAGAACTCTTGCCACCCCTGACCACTAATTTTAATAATATTTCGGTTCTTACACAGTCATGGAAACATTCTGTGGATAATATCTACATCTAGTAATAACCAGCAAAATATTTAAACATTAATTGAACTGGAAGAGAAGACTCCTGCGGACAAATGCTGCTTGAAGTCAATATGCCACTTGCCCAGTAGATGGGCTCAAGTTGCTCTTTCTGCTCTATGGCAGAAGGCAATGGAGAATTACAAAGAGACATTTAAGCATTTACTCACAAATTATTATTACCTGACTTGTGGGGCTTAGCTACAGTCCAGACATTGCTCAAATGCTTTCAGGGGACTCTGTCTTGTTGGACGTTGAGACTTGATCTTCCTGGCTTCTGGGGAAAGGATGCAGACAATCTCTGACCTTGTCTCCTGGCTCTTCTAAGCAGGACTATCAGGTGTAGAGGCAGATGTCATGCAGTCTCAGCACAATGTCACATTGACCACACAGGCCGATCACATGCAGGCATCCAGGGTCTGCTCCTGGTAACTCATGGCAGTGTAGTTTACCAAGCAAACAATAAGGCAGTAGGCAGTTGCAGCAGGTAACAACAGAGCACAGCTGAGCACAGCAGAGAGGGCAGGGGAGCGAGCAGGGAAGTAAAGCAGGGAATCAAAGCACGTTGTTTATCAATGTGGGATGAGATTAATTGCCCTTTGGACACAGAATAGGCAATCAGGATGGCAGTTAGCCAGACCATGCCATATTAGGCAAAGCCATAGGCTCACTTTTCCCTAATGTGGGAAAAGCACAGGCCTTGCACTAGGCAGGCACAAGCTAAATGTGTGTACCTGGTTTACCACAGGACCCTTGGCAGGCCAGAGTACCTCCAGGTTCTTTCGTGTCCTTTTGTCTTGTTTTTCCCACGCTTGCCTCTCTGATAGAGCAGAAAAATATGCCTAGGCAAGGCAGGACATGTATAAACCTATTTGGGGCCTCTCAGGCTTTTCACAGCAGCAGATTAGGTTGCTCAAAGCCTCGTTGAACTTGATTCTGAACAATTCCAAAGATGGAGCATCTGCACCTTCTCTGGGCGACCTATATCAGTGTCTCATGACTCTCACCATAAAAAATGTCATTGCTATATGCTTATTACCAGATGTTGCAGCTAGTGATCATGGGACTTACCACTAGGGAAAATCAGGAATTTAACAGGTAGAATACTGAGGTTTACAAGTGGGAGACATGAGTTTGATAAGAACTAGTGGCATATATTTCTGGTGCAGTTTTGGTGGCTACACACCTGTTAAAGTGCACAGGTAGAGTCCTTAAGATTTGGCAGCCATTAAAGAATTAGGTTTTTTATTGCTAATGATTCCAGACTGCCTAACCCATATAGAAAAAATTATAACCTGCCTTTTGCAAGATTTACAGAACATACAAAATGGTAATATACCAAGCATTTAAAACAAGCACTTTCACAGCTACTGACAATCTTGACATATTTCTTTCCTTTCACATACAGAAAAGGGCAATCTTAGGGGTATTGCCAAATTACTGGTGAAGTTCCTGCTGACTGGAAAAGGGCAAACATAACACCCTTCTTCAAGAAGGGGAAAAAGGATGACCCTGGAAACTACAGACCAGTCAGTCTCACTTCCGTGCCTGGAAAGATCATGGAGCAGATCCTCCTGAAGGCTCTGCAAAAGCAAATGGAAAAACAGGCAGAGGTGACTGGTGGTAACCAGCATGGCTT
>WAAF01001962.1:314614-337526 GCA_013400475.1 Tricholaema leucomelas | reverse complement strand
GCTCTCAACAGTATCTAAAACCAACCCCAAATCCCCATCAATATCAAAAACCACCCCAAAAGTCCCCAACAGAATCTAAAACCAACCCCAAACCCCACCCAACAGTGTCTAACACCAACCCACCCCCCCAACAGTATCTAAACCCCAGCGTCCCCAACAGTATCTAAAATCAATCAATCAAACAAACAAAAACAACTAAAAGAAACAAAAAAAACCAAACCACAAATCCCAAAAGGTTTCAGATGATTTAGGATGAGAGGAATTGGCCTCAAGTTGCTTCAGGGGAGGGTTAGGTTGGAGATGAGGAAAAATGTCCTTGCTGCAAGCGTGGTCAGGGATTGGCACAGGCTGCCCAGAGAGGTGGTAGAGTCCCCATGCCTGGAGGAGTTCAAGCAACCTGTGGCCATGGCACCTGGGGACACAGTTTAGTGGCCCTGATGGTGTTGGGTCGATATTTGGACTGGATGATCTGGTTCCATGGCCAAAGTAGGATCTGTGTCTCTGGCTGTCTTACATCTGTGTCTCAGCAGCAGCACATTGCTTTTTGACCTCCACTGGCACAGCTTTCCATCCTGCTATTGTACCTTCTCAAAGCAGTGCTCAGCTTGAGTTTGGGGATTCTGCTGACCATACTTCAGAGCTGATTTATCACAAATCAACTTGTCTGAACACTTTGACATGCAAAGGCATTCTCAGCATGGATTCGGCGCTGGGGAGGCCACACCCTGAGTACTGGGTTCAGTTTTGGGTCCCTCAGTCAAAGAAGGACACTGAAGGGCTGCAGTGTATCCAGAGAAGGGCAACAAAGCTGGAGAACATGAATGGTGAGGAGCAGCTGAAGGAACTGGGGTTGTTCAGCCTGGATGAGGCCGAGGAGAGGCTTCATTGCTCTCTACAGCTCTTTGAAAGGAGGTTGGAGACAGGTAAGGGTTACAGTATCACCAAGGTTGGAAGAGACCTCACAGATCATCAAGTCCAACCCTTTACCACAGAGCTCAAGGCTAGACCATGGCACCAAGTGCCACGTCCAACCTTGCCTTGAACAGCCCCAGGGACGGCGACTCCACCACCTCCCTGGGCAGCCCATTCCAGTAGCCAATGACTCTGGTTGATGTATTCTGCCTAGTATCAGGTGATGGGATAAGAGGAAATGGTCTCAGACTGCCTCAGAGGGGATTTAGGTTGGATATTAGAAGAAACTTCTTTGCTGAAAAGTCTCTGAAAGCCTGGTACAGGCTGCCCAGAGAGGTGAATGACTGCCTACCCCTGGAGGTGTTTCAAAGAGACAAAGATGTGGTGCTGAGGCCCATGGGTTAAGATCAGCCTTGGCAAAGCTGGAGAATGGTTGGTCTGGACAATCTTAGAGGTTTTCTGCAACCAAAATGATCCCACAATTGTAAAAGGACCCAGTGAAGAGCCTTGTTTCCAAACTGTTAGAAGCACTCCAGCGTCAGTGGTCCTGACCACATTGTATTCGCTGCATTGCACCTGGGTGCTTACTGCAGCTGGGAAGCAGTTGTGTTCACTGCACCTTTGTGTGGTGGCCTTCAAGCTGTTGGGTCTGTTCTTGGTTTGATTTACCTTTGGCGGTTGCCCAGGGAGGTGGTTATGGCCCCATCCCTGCAGATATTCAAGGTGAGGCTAGACAGGGATCTGGGCAACCTGATCTAGTGGAGGATGTCCCTGCTGGCTGCAGGGAGTAGAGGTGTGACTGGATGACCTTTGGAGGTCCCTTCCAACCCAGACCATTCTATGATTCTATGAGATCACCCAGTGGTATAAGCTGCTCTCTCTGTGAGAGAACAAGGGGACACAGCCTCAAGTTGAGCCAGGGGAGGTCTAGGCTGGATGTTAGGACGAAGTTGTTGGCAGAGAGAGTGATTGGCATTGGAATGGGCTGCCCAAGGAGGTGGTGGAAGTCACCGTCCCTGGAGGTGTTCAAGCAAAGCCTGGATGAGGCACTTAGTGCCATGGTCTGGTTGATTGGCTAGGGCTGGGTGCTAGGTTGGACTGGATGATCTTGGAGGTCTCTTCCAACCTGCTTGATTCTATGATTCTATGATTCTATTCTTTATGACACATTTCCCTCTCCTGACATCGTTCTGCTTTTGAGGGGACCAAATGTCTTCCAGAAGGACACCACAGCAACAAACAGCTGCCAGGCAAGTAGCTCCTGGGCAGGACCACCTTTCTCATAGGAGACTGAGAGTATTCACAGCTCTTGTGATGTTTCAAGCCAAAGGAGAAATGGAGCTGGGGAAGCAAGCTGGTGCAAAGAAATGAGCTAATGAAGTGAGATCACCAAGTGTGCAACCCCAGCTGGTCGTATCTTTCTCTCCAGTTACCTTGGTAACTGTGTAGTGATATTATGTTGCTTGGGTTTTGTCTCCTGCCAGTGAAAGAAGCTCAAAGTACCCATCACTGGCAAAAATATTGGTAGGACATCATGGCCATCTCCAAAACACAACCATTAAGTCACAGACTTGCTAGATACTGTACCAAAGGGGTATATGCATCTCCCCCCTCACCAAAGCCTGGAGGAAAGGATTTCTGTTCATCTATGAGGCAGCAATTTAGGGCATCTTTGATGAGATTTCTTAGGGCCAAATCAAAGGGACCACAACAGGACCTTCTTTTTCTTTCTTTGTTTTTTTTTGTAGTGGTGCAGTTAGCAGAATCTTCCTCATCCTTTCAGTCTGAGGTCTTTCTGCTGGTGATAATGCTGGGTCAAGATAGAGATGAATTCCTCCTGTTCAGTGCAAACAGACTTCAGCTATGTTTGGATGGGAATGGACTTCCTTAGTGAGGAGTTCACAGTGGTGTAGAAACCTTTGTTGACAGCTGATGAACACTGTTTCACATCAGGAATGATTCCAGGCAGGTTAGGCTCTGCTGGCTGCCTTTTGTGTCCCTGGCAAGGGGCTGGATTGGATCTTATTACTGGGAGCTTCAGTGGTAGAGGGCAGTGAGTGCTCTGGCTCTGAGCTCGTTCTTGCCCCCAGCTGTGGGTTATTGGGGCATTTCATCTGCCTAAAGGTGTCAAAATCACAAAATGGCTCAGGCTGGAAGGGACCTCAGAGATCATCTGCTCCAACCTCCTCACCATGCCTAAAGACACCTCTCAACTAGACTCAGCTACTCAAGGTCTCCTCCAGCCTGGCCTTCAACAGCCCCCAGGCAGGAGGCATCCACAGCCTCCCTGGGCAGCCTCTTCCAGAGTCTCACCACCCTCACACTGAAGAACTACTTCCTCAGTCAACCCTGCTCTGCCTCAGCTCCAAACCGTTCCCCCTTGCCTGTCTCTAGACACCCTCAGCAAAAGTCCCTCTGCAGTCTTCCTGCAGGATCCCTTCAGCTACTGGCAGACAGCTCTAAGGTTTCCCTGGAGTCTTCTCCTCTCCAGGCTGAACACTCCCAGCTCCCTCAGCCTGTGCTCACAGC
Source organism: Tricholaema leucomelas (assembly GCA_013400475.1). Classification (NCBI taxonomy): domain Eukaryota; kingdom Metazoa; phylum Chordata; class Aves; order Piciformes; family Lybiidae; genus Tricholaema lacrymosa; species Tricholaema leucomelas. Next base: position 334,085 of record WAAF01001962.1, on the reverse strand, counting down.
AGAGCTGCTCCAGCCCTTGGTTCATCTCTGTGGCCTCCTCTGGACTCACTTCAGCAGCAATGTGTCCTTCTTCTGCTAGAGACACCAGAACTGGAGACAGGATTGGAGGGGAGGTCTCAGCAGAGCAAAGTAAAGGGGCAGAATCCCTTTTCTGGACTGTCAGAGCCTCTGTTGCATCCCAATATCCTTGCACATCACTCCCCCAGCTCTATGACTACTCAATACCAATGGGTAAGAGTGGTGGGGAGTAAGAGGGAGGAATGAGCATATATTTGGCCACCTTACCTGACCAACCAGCAGCTTTTGCACATTCCAGCCTCATTTGTTACCCCAGAACCTGGGCTCTGGCATAACTGTGTCATACAGGCACAGAGCCTCTGGAGCAAAGTCTGAAGGCAACTCTGATCTGCTTCAGACTTCCTTGGTGCTCTTTGCTCTGACAGCTTCATGGTCTCTTTACTGAATTCAATACTGTGTTTTACTGGAATCAAGTTTGGGGCACTCACTCCAAAAAAGACATTGAGGGGCTGGAACAGGTCCAGAGAAGGGCAACAAAGCTGATGAAGGGTCTGGAGAACAGGGCTGGGGATGAGCAGCTGAGGGACCTGGGGGTGTTTAGTCTGGAGAAGAAGAGGCTCAGGGGAGACCTCATTGCTCTCTACAGCTCTCTGAAAGGAGGGTGGAGTGAGGTAGGAGTTGGTCTCTTCTTCCTAGTATCAGGTGATAGAAGGGAGAGGAAATGGCTTTAAGTTGAACCAGAGGAGGTTTAAGTTGGAGATTAGGAACAATTTCTTTGCTGCAAGAGCAGTCAGGCATTGGAACAGGCTGCCCAGGGAGGTGCTAGAGTCACCATCCCTGGAGGTGATCAAGAAACGTGTGGCCATGGCACGTGGGAATGTGGTTTAATGGACCTGCTGGTGTTGGGTTGACTCTTGGACTTGATTTTAAAGGTCTTTTCCAACCCTAATGATTCTGTGATTCTATGAAAAAAAGCTGCAGCAAATTATGAAAATTAAAGGCTTTGCATAAGTTGAGGACTTGAAAAGCAGATGGCAAAAGCAGTTCAAAGGGGCACTCCTCCAGTGAGGTGGGGAGGATGCTCAATGCATTTAATACTGAATGTCATCTCCTCCCCAGCCTCTGTACCTGCAGGCACTGAAGTAGCCAAAGCAAAGTTAGGTTGGCAACATCATCAGTTTGGGCCACAAAACCTGAGTAGCCAGAATCTTGCTAGAATGGGGGCAATGTGGATCACACCTTGGCACTGGCCTCCTGTTCCCATCCCATGTTCTGGACAGCTCTGCAAAGCCCTGGGTGTGTGACCTGCAGCCTTGGATGCTCAGAAATGGTTGGGTTTAAAAGATGATGTTTTGGAGAAGAGCGAGGCTGGATACAAAGCATTGCCCTCTTGTGCACTCAGGCAAAGTGTCTGACATCCCAGGTGAAAGTCTTTAACCAAGAAGCCCAAATCTGGCTCCAGGAGAGGCATGTGGCTTGCCTTGGCCACTGCTGCAGAGCAGGGAAACCAGAAAAAACAACCAAGGCATCCAACTCTTGGGCTGGGTATTGGTCTAAGGGCTGATTGTGAGAGAGTTGTGTGCAAAGACAGGGAACTGCAGGGTCCAAAGGAGGGCCACGAGGGTACTGAGGACAATCCTTGTAATGAGGAGAGGCTGAGAAGTTGGGGGCTGTTTAGCCTGGAGAAGAGCAGGCTGAGAGCGGATCTTCTCAGTGCTGATCAATAGCTAAAGGCTAGCAGTCAAGAGGCTGGGGCTGAGCTGTTTTCAGTGGTGGCCAGTGACAGGACGAGTGGCAAAGGGTACAAACCAGAGCACAAGAGGTTCCACCTGGACTGCTTTCCTTCGAGGCTGCTGAAGCCCTGGAGTAGGCTGCCCAGAGAAGCTGTGGAGTCTCCGTCTCCAAAGTCTTTCAAAACCCATCCGGACACGTTCCTGTGCAACCTGCTCTAGGCAAAGCTGCATTAGCAAGGTGAGATGGACTTGATCATCTCTTCCCACCCCTAACGTTCTGTGATTCTGTGAAGTTTGCCAAGTAACAGTATCATAGTCTCACACAGTATCACCAAGGTTGGAAGAGACCTCACAGATCATCAAGTCCAACCCTTTACCACAGAGCTCAAGGCTAGACCATGGCACCAAGTGCCACGTCCAACCTTGCCTTGAACAGCCCCAGGGACAGCGACTCCACCACCTCCCTGGGCAGCCCATTCCAGTGTCCAATGACTCTCTCAGTGAAGAACTTTCTCCTCACCTCAAGCCTAAACCTCCCCCGGCGCAGCCTGAGGCTGTGTCCTCTCGTTCTGGCGCTGGCCACCTGAGAGAAGAGAGCAACCTCCTCCTGGCCACAACCACCCCTCAGGTAGTTGTAGACAGCAATGAGGTCTCCCCTGAGCCTCCTCTTCTCCAGGCTAAACAATCCCAGCTCCCTCAGCCTCTCCTCGTAGGGCTGTGCTCGAGGCCTCTCACCAGCCTCATCGCCCTTCTCTGAAGTCCTTCCACTCCTTCCTCAGACCTTCATAGTGAAGCATATAGGAAAGAGGAAACAGATCAGGTGTTGACAAGATGCTGTGGACAAAAGCAGGTCTCTGCCTTCCAGAGGATGAGACAGACAAAGAGGCAAGGGGAGTAGGAGACTGTTTTCCTTTTCCAGTGCCCTGAGCAGGTTTGGAGGTGCCTATCTGTGCATTCAGACCAACCAGCCACTATTGACAGCGCAGCCCAGGAAGTCAATAAAGAGGAGGGAAGGTGAAGAAAAGCAACAACACATCTGAAACGGGCTGGAAAGACTGAAAAGCCTAAGTAGGGAAGGGCTGGCTAAGCAGTGTCCTGGAGGAAGGGAGCAGTGAGGAGGAAGGGAGTGGGCAAACAGCCTTTTTATTTAGGTTCTTTTTGCTTCTTCTTTTTCCATTTCTTTGATTTTCTCTTTCCTTCCTTTCTCCTTTCTTTCTTTTTTCTTTCCTTCTTTTCTTTCTTTTTTCTTTCTTTTCTTTTTTCTTTCTTTTCTTTTTTCTTTCTTTTCTTTCTTTTTTCTTTTCTTTCTCTTTTTTAAATTTTCTTTTTCCTTTCTTTCTTTCTTTCTTTCTTTCTTTCTTTCTTTCTTTCTTTTCTTTCTTTCTTTCTTTCTTTCTTTCTTTCTTTCTTTCTTTCTTTCTTTCTTTCTTTCTTTCTTTCTTTCTTTGCCTGCCTTCCTTCCTTCCTTCCAACTAGAAGAGTTCTCCCACCACTTAACCCTCTGCACTGTGCCCTTGGGTGGTGATTGTGCCCCCACCCGTGTGCTGTAGGGCACCAGGACGCGTATGCAGGCACTGCCACCCTTCATCTTTCTACCATCTGCTTGAATCACCGAAGCCAAATTTCTGGACGGAACAGTCGCGGAAAAAAGATTCCTCCAGACATGAACAGGATTCAATTTGCTGCCTGGGATGGTAGAAGTCCATCGGAGCAAAGCAGACGCTCTGGATCGATGAGTTTCTGCTGCCACCCTGTGGCCACGCTCCGTACTGCCTTGCCGGAGCCTGCCTGCTCCCGCTCTGAGAGATTGCTGGTCCGAAGGTGGAGGCAGATGTCCCTCCCGAGCTAGCCAGCTGCCTGCACCCAGCGTGCTGGGGCAGATCCGCTCCGCACTGCTGCTGGCCTCTCCCTGCCGCAGGCACGCTGAGATTTGCTGCGTTTCCCCTGCCAGCCTGATAGTTTAACCTGAACGCTTTGTTGTGAGAGTTTCCCTCGGGGTTGGCTCTGCAGAGTGACTCTGTGCGTTGCTCTCCACCACCAGACATCCATTTGTTCCAAGCTGGACGGCTGCGTTGCCATCACTCTTGCAACAGCAGAACTGTGATGAGTTGAGAGATGGCAACAGGGAGCTCCCCAGGCAGCAGCTCTGGGCTCAGACCTGTTTAGTGCCTTCACTGATGGTCTGGATGAGGGGATTGAGCCCAGCGTCAGTACATTTACAGATGACACCAAGTTGGGAGCAAGTGTGGATCTGTTCAAGGGCAGAAGGGGTCTGCAGAGGGGCCTGGACAGGCTGGACAGATGGACACAGTCCAATACCAGGAGTTTTAACAAGGCTAAGTGCCAGGTTCTGCACTTCAGCCACAACAACCTCAAGCAGCACTACAGGCTGGGGACAGTGTGGCTGCAGAGCAGTCAGGTAAAGGGGAACCTGGGGGTACTGATCAACAGGTGAACATGAGCCAGCAATGTGCCCAGGTGGCCAGGAGAGCCAATAGCATCCTGGCCTGGATCAGGACCAGTGTGGCCAGCAGGACCAGGGCAGTCCTTCTTCCCCTGTACTCAGCACTGGTCAGGTCACACCTTGAGTACTGTGTCCAGTTGTGCCCAGAACTTGTGTCCAGTTCTGGGGTCCTCAATTCAACAGAGATGTTGAGATGCTGGAACTTGTCCAGAGAAGGGCAACAAATCTGGTGAGGGGCCTGGAGCACAGCCCTGTGAGGAGAGGCTGAGGGAGCTGGGGGTGTGCAGGCTGGAGAAGAGGAGGCTCAGGGCAGACCTCTTTGCTGTCTACAACTACCTGAAGGGAGGTTGTAGCCACGTGGGGTTGGTCTCTTTTGCCAGGCAACCAGCAACAGAACAAGAGGACACAGCCTCAGGCTGTGCCAGGGCAGGTTCAGGCTGGATGTTAGGAGGAATTTCTTGCCAGAGAGAGTGATTGGCATTGGAATGGGCTGCCCAGGGAGGTGGTGGAGTCAACATCCCTGGAGGTGTTTAAGAGGAGGCTGGATGGGGCACTTAGTGCCATGGGTAATTAGAAGGTGTTAGGTGATAGGTTGGACTTGATGATCCTGGAGGCTTTTTCCAACCTGGTTAATTCTGTGATTCTGTGAAGACCAAGCAACCATCAGGATTTGTGGATCAAGCCACATCCAAGAGCTTGCTTTTATTCAGATCAATGAGCTTATCAACACAGAGCAGCTATCAACCAGGCAGCCTGCTTAGAGTCAGGGTGCTCTCAAGAGTAACGTGAGGACAAAGTGGAGAGGCTGGAGTATGTGCCACATGCTCAGCATCTGCAGGATTAGAGAATCACAGAATGTTAGGAGGTTGAAAGGGACCTCCAGAGATCATCCAGTCCAACCACCCTGCCAGAGCAGGATCACCTAGAGCAGGTTGTACAGGAATGTGTCCAGGTGTATTGTGAAGGTCTCCAGAGAAGGAGACTCCACAACACCTCTGGGCAGCCTGCGCTTGTGCCTGAAGCAGAAATTAATCAGTCATAGAACCACTTGAGAGAGCCACAAAGATGATGAAGGGAATGGAACATCTCTGTTATGAGGAGAGCCTGACGGAGCTGGGGCTGTGCTGCTGGGAGAAGAGGAGACTGAGAGGTGACCTCAGCAATGGTTATAAAGATGTGCAGGATGAGTACCAGGAGGCTGGAGCCAGCTCTGCTGGGTGATGCCCAACGCCAGCACAAGGGGCAATGGTGGAAGCTGAGGCATAGGAAGTCTCATTTAATCATGAGGAGGATTTTTTTTCCCTGTGACGGTGACAGAGCCCTGGAATAGGCTGCCCAGGGAGGTTTTGGAGTCTCCCTCTCTGGAGATATTCAAGACCTGCCTGGATGTGTTCCTGTGTGATCTGCTCTGGGTGATCCTGCTTTGACAGGGGGTTGGACTGGCTGAGCTTTTGAGGTCCTTTCCTGCCCCTAACATTTTATGATAGAATGACAGAATGTCAGGGGTTGGAAAGGACCTCTGAAGAAGAGGATGACTTCCCCCAAGGCTCCACCAACATCCACTGAGGATATGGAGTGAGGAATAAACCCTTCCACTACCCTCTGCATAGCTTTTGTAATGAAAGGCTTGGGTTTGTATTTAAAATCTTCTTCAACTAAATGTTTTGGGTAAACTTGGAAAAGTAACCCAAATTCTAGTGTGGATGTGCAGCTGTTTGTGTGCAGTGTTGGTAACAGAAGGCTACACAAAGCCCATTTCAAAGTCACAGAGAGTCTAATGCATAGCCTGGGATGGAGGCCATGAAGGTGATCAGAGGGATGGAGAGCCTCTCCTATGAAGACAGCATGGGAAAGTTTGGGTTGTTCAGCTTGGATAAGAGAAAGTTTCATGAAGACCTTAGAGTAGAGACCTGTCAGTACCTGAAGAGGGCTACAAGGAAGCTGGGGAATGACTTTTGACAAGGGCTGGGAGTGACAGGACAAGGGGCACCGGCTTTGAGCTGGGAGAGGGGAGATTGAGACTGGAGATAAGGAAGAAATTCTTCATGGTGAGACACTGGCACAGGTTGCCCAGGGAGGTTGTGGCTGTCCCCTCCCTGGAGGTGTTCCAGGTCAGGCTAGTTGAGTTCTTGAGCAACCTGGGCTAGTGGGAGGTGTCCCTGCCCATGGCAGGAGGGTTGGAACTGGATGGCCTTTAAGATCCCTTTCAACCCAATCCATTCTATGAATCCATGGAAAAAAAAAACAAACACCAAAGTGCCAAATTATTGCATTTGTGTTGGTCAAACCTCTCTTCTCCTCATGGAATCACAAGTGTGAGGAGCACCAGCCTGCTTTTCTCCACGTTATCTTTCTCCCCTCTGGTGTCCCCTGTTGGGCAAACCAGGCTAATATTCCAGAGTATACTCCCTGGCTTTTCCTATTCTTAGGTGTAAGTTTTTTCCCTTGTCCTCTTTTTCATCTGCATTCCTTTCTCGAGCTTCCTCCTGATGTGGCAAGCAATGAAACCGTTAAAAAATGACGACATCCAAAGCAATGACAAAGTTTAAGGTGCATGGATTACCTTAAATGAAGATTCCTTCCAGCCCCTGCCATTCTGTGGTCTTTCAATGCCAGGCTTTAGGTCCAGAGAAAGCTGGGGCTGTGTTATTTGTACACACAGCTCCAGAATTTCCAGAGGGAGCATGGTGGTGTCAAAGCAAAGAGAAGAAAACAAAGCCTTGAAGAAGAAAGACTTGAAATGGTCTTTGTGACAGAGGCATCTGAGCCTTTAGATCCTGGCCAGAAAACCTGCAAGGGGAATTTACCATCTGTTTGGGCTTTGGATGTTACAAATCCCCCTCCCTGCTGCTAGTGGAAGAGGTTTAAGATGGCTTTGCTGTGGATAAGAATGATGTGGTTGGCACATGTACTGCCAGCATCTGAGTAAGGCACCCACTTGTGCCCAGGTGACCTACTGGCTGCAGCCTGCAGGTGGGTGGGATGGAGCTGCAGGTGACACCTACTCCCCTGTGAAGTGGTGTGGGAGCACACAGCAATCATCACCTCTTGGTTCAGAGGTAAAGCTGACCTGTATCTGCAAGAGTCCCAACACCAAGCAGTGCTTCCTCTCAAAGGTGAGAGGAGTTGGCGTGTGGTTGTGCTCACTCTGTTTGTTCTCCTTGGGTCACCTCCCAGGTAACCTCTCCAATCCTCCAGACTTCTTGTCTTGGTGGGCATCCATGCTGCAAAGGGAGGTTTGGGGCTGAGGTGGTTTGCTAAGAAGGCTTAAGATTGGGATGTGAGCTTGAGATCCACAGCTGGCTGGGGAAGGTGAAAGGGAGCTTTTATGGTGGTAGTGATGAAGAGATTGAAAACCATCATGCTTTTGGCAGACCACATTGAAGGAGGACACCAGGAGGAAGCTCTTCACAACAAGAGTGGTGAAATACTGGAACAGGCTGCCCAGAGAGGTGATGGAGGTCCCATCCCTAGAGACATTCAAGGTCAAACTTAACAGGGCTCTGAGCAGCCTAATCTAATTGGAGGTGACCCTGCTGACTGCAGAGAGGGTGGACAAGATGACCTTTGAGGGTCTCTTCCAGCCCAGTGATTCTGTGACACACTGATGGGAACTGATAGAGCAAACCACTAAGCTGTGCCTCCTGTGAGTGGTGGAGAGAACCACTTTGCATTATGAAACCCCTGAAGGAGTGCATCATCCTTGTGGTAAGATTCAGAGCAAACTCTGTTTGTGCCTTGGAGGTGACAACTAGAACAAGTCTGCACTGGTCTGCCTGCAGCCTCTCTGCAGCCTGCTGCTCTTTCAGTTGAAGTGCAACATCAGCTTCCTGAGCCAGTTGCTGAGAAGTCACAAATGAAAATGCACTGCTCTGTGACCCAGAGCAGGGCTGGAAGTTGTTCTGCCTGGTCAGGTAAATGGAGTTTACCACTGCATGTTAAATTTGGTTCCGTATCATAGAATGGCAAGAACTGGAAGGCTCCTCTGGAGATCATAAAGTCCAATCCCTCTGCCAAGGCTGGGTCACCTACAGAAGGTAGCACAGGAACATGTCCAGATGGGTTTGGAATGTCTCCAGAGACAAGACTCCACCATCTCTCAGAGCCCTGCTCCAGGGCTCTGCCACCCTCATGTTCAGATGGAACTTCTCTTACATTCAAGTTTATACCTCTTACTCCTTGACCTGTCACTGGGCACCACTGAACAAAGTCTGGTCCCATCCTCCTGACAGCCACCCTTGAACTATTGATCACTGATGAGATCCCCACTCAGGCTGCTCTTTTCCAGAATAAACAGCCCCAATGGTCTTAGCCTTTCCTCCTCGAAGATGTTCCAGTCCCCTCGTTCAGTTCTTTCCTTTAACCTCTCACCAGCAGGAAACTTTTCATGGAATGCTTCCAGTACAGAACGAAATGAAGGCAGCAGGCTTCAGCAGAGCATGGCTCCAGCCCTGGAAGTGTTCACAGCCAGGCTGGATGGGGCCTTGAGCGACCTGGTCTACCAAAGGGTGTCCCATGACAGGAGGGCTGGACCTAGATGATATTTAAGGTCCCTTCCAACACAAATGTGCTTGGGCATGTACAAAGAAGTGTCATTGCTGAGCCAAGGAGCTTGTGGAAGGAAAGGTCTCCTTGCTGCTCTCTGAAGACCCTGAAGGAAAGGTCTCTTTGCTGCCCCAAGGAAGATCCTGAAGGAAAGGTCTCTTTGCTGCCCCAAGGAAGATCCTGAAGGAAAGGTCTCTTTGCTGCCCCAAGGAAGATCCTGAAGGAAAGGTCTCCTTGCTGCTCTCTGAAGCTGTGGCTGCTGCTCCGACCTCTTGGGAAAAATGGAGCCATGCAGTGGAGCTCTGCTGGCTGTGGCCTCCTGAGCTCCAAACCTTTCCGCATCCTTCTCCTCTGAGTCACTCCCTCCACCCAGCCCTCCCTGGCTCATTGCAAAATGTTCCTTGGTGTGCCCAGCATTTCTGGGACAGAGCTTATGATGCCTTTGCAGGTGAGAGGCCAACCAGTGATGGAAGGAGTGACTCCTTGGTGCGACCTTGCTCTTCTGTCTCTCTCACCTGGTGACTAATGCTCCTGAACCAAGCCTGGCAGTAGCAGCCATGAGGAAATAACAGCATTAGAGGTCTCTAACCTCATACAGGTGGTGAAAAGCATAAGTGTAATTTGGGGACATAAATAGCATTTTTGGGGTAGGTGGCTAAACCAAAACCAATCGCAGGCAAAGAGATCTTGTCTGGACCAATCCGTTTCATCTGAACCTCTCTTTCCTGTCCTTACTTTCACTTTCTTGATCTCTTTGATAGAAGAAACTTTTTGCCTGAAAGGGTTCTCAAAGGCTGGCACCTGCTGCCCAGGGAGGTGGTTGAGTCCCTGTGCTAGTTTGAAGTTAGCTAGTCCCCATCCCTGGAGGTGTTCCAAAGAGGCAGAGATGTGGTGCTGAGGGCCATGGGTTAGCACCAGCCTTGGTAAAGCTGGAGAATAGGTTGGACTGGATGATCTCAAAGATCTTTTCCAACCCAAATGGTTCTCTAGTTCTATGATTCTATAAAGTTGCATATGAAGATTTTGCCTTCTCTCTTCCCACGTCTTGTTTCAGAGAAGCAGCTGAAGGCCTCTACCACTTTCCAAACTTGTTTTCATTGAATGGTAGAATCATTATGGTTGAAAAAGCCCTGAGATTGAGTCTGACCATTCACCCAACACCTCCAGGGCCATTAAACCATATCCCCAACTGCCATGGCCGTACACTTCTTGAACACCTCCAGGAATGGTGACTCCACCACCTCCCTGAGCAGCCTGTGCCAATCCCTGACCACTTTTGCAGCAAAGATTTTTTTTCCAATCTCCAACCTAAACCTGCCACAACTTCAGGCCATTTCCTCTTGTCCTATCACTGGAGACTAGGGAGTAAAGACCAACCCCCAGATGGCTTCTACCTCCTTTCAGGCAGTTGTAGAGAGCAATGAGGTCTCCCCTCAGCTTCCTCTTCTCCAGAATAATCAACCCCAGTTACTTCAGCTGCTGCTCACCAGCCCTGTTCTCCAGACCCTTCATCAACTTTGTTGCCCTTCTCTGGACACTCTCCAACACCTCAATGTCCTGACCTCTGGCTGGTGGACATGATGTGACTGCCAGTTGACCCCTGCCTGTTTCTGGACGTGCTCTGCCTTCCAGCTGGCCTCTGGCTGGTTCTGGACGTGCTGTGCCTGCCTGTTGACCTCTGTCTGGTTCTGGAGGTGCTATGTCTGCCTGCTGACCTCTGTTTCTGGAGGTGCTGTGTTTGCCTGCTGACCTCTGGCTGTTTCTGGAGGTGCTGTGTCTGCCTGCTGACCTCTGGCTGTTTCTCGAGGCACCCTCTGTCTGTTTCTGGAGGTGCTATGTCTGCCTGCTGACCTCTGGCTGTTTCTGGAGGTGCTGTGTCTGCCTGCTGACCTCTGGCTGTTTCTCGAGGCACCCTCTGTCTGTTTCTGGAGGTGCTATGTCTGCCTGCTGACCTCTGTCTGTTTCTGGAGGTGCTGTGCCTGCCTGCTGACCTCTAACTGATTCTGTAGGCACCTTCTGACTGGTTCTGGAGGTGCTGTGCCTGCCTGCTGACCTCTGGCTGTTTCTGGAGGTGCTATGCCTGCCTGCTGACCTGCTTCTCCATGTGGAAGTCCATCAGAGCCAGAAAGAAGCAATGCAAAGCAAAGCTTCACTGGTATCTTGCTTGGCTCTTCAGGAGCAGAAGAGAGAGATTCTTCTGGCACAGCAGTACTTTTTTTTCCCCCTTAAAAAAAAAGAAAGGAAAGAGAGGAAAAGGGACTTTAATTGAAGCCTGCAATGTTGTATAAATGGAAGATCTAAGTTTTAATTGAAAAATAATTATAACCACTTAATCATTTTAAATGAGGGCTGTAATTGCAGTCAGTTCATAATAGCCAAATACAGACACTTAGATTCCCGCAATAAAGCAGGGATGGTAGGGTTTGATTTGCTAATAGCTCCTCCACTTCTCTCCTCTTTTGTCTCAAAGATTAATTCAGGCAAGGGCTATTAGTGCCGTTAATTGGTTCTGCAATTTAGACCTTGTGCTGGTGAATGAGTGACTGATGCAGACCCATCAGCCAAGAAGGGGAACGCTCCGTCAAGGCATTGTCCGGCTGCGCTGCGGCTCCGCCGGCAGCTCCTCTGCCACCCAGCGCCGGCTCCCCGGGGGGATCAGGAGGAGTGGGGCTCCTGCGGGGTGAGGGATTCACTTAGCTTTAGATAGGTCACCCAGATGCCTTTCAAATTAGGGCTGCCTTATGAATAAAATAATTAGGCGGCGGCAGAGTCCTCCTCGGCAGAGACAAACCCTGTGTTCATCGAATCGTGGGAGGGGTTGGGTTGGAAAAGACCTTTCGGATCATCTGAGTCCAACCATCCGCTAACTGCCAAGGCTGGGGCTGAACCCCGTCCGTCAGCATCACATCGCTGCCTCTTTCAAACACCTCCACCCCCCTGGGCATTCTTGGAGAACCCTTTCACAGCAGAAGTCTCTTCTGATGTCCAGCCTAAACCTCCCCTGCTGCAACTCGAGACAGTTTCCTCTTGTCCTATCACTTCTTACTGGGGAGAAGAGACCAACCCACACCTGGTTCCGACCTGCTTTGAGGGAACTGTAGAAAGCAATGAGGTCATCCAGTTCCAACCCTCCTGCCATTGGCAGGGACACCTACCACTAAAACAGGTCACTCGAGGCCTCATCCAACCTGGCCTTGAACACCTCCAGTGAGGGGGCAGCCACAGCCTCCCTGGGCAACCTGTGCCAGTGTCTCACCACTCTCACCATCAAGATTTTCTTCCTAATATCCAGTCTCAATCTCCTCTCTTCCAGCTCAAAGCTGTTGTCCCTCATCCTGTCACTCCCAGCCCTTGTCAGAAGTCCCTGCCCAGCTCTCCTGCAGCCCTCTTCAGGTACTGGAAAGCTGCTCTAAGATCTCCCTGGAGCCTTTTCTTCTCCAGGCTGAACAACTCCAACTCTTCCAGTCCGTCCCCACAGGGAAGGTTCTCCAGCCTCTGATCATCTTTGTGGCCTACTCTGGACCTGCTCCAACAGTTCCATGTCCTCCTTGTGCTGGGACTGGTTTTCCTTTATGGTTTTTGGGTTTTTATTAATGGTTTCAGTCTGAACAAATCCTGCTGATTCAAACCTGCATTTCATCCCAGATCTTATTCTGCTGCTCTTCACTGGAAGGTGGAACAGTCCTGACTACGGGGAAAGCCACAGGTTAGGAATAAGCTGCCGCAGGGCAGGCTGAGTTTGATTTCAGTGCTGGGAAATGGAAGAGCAATTGCTCAGATGAGAGGCACTGTGAAAGGTGGGCAGGGGAGGAGAAACAGCAAAGGCAAGAGCCCAGGATGGTGGTTGATCCTTCCAGATGACCTGGGTGAGAGTGGTGGATTGCACTTCAACATGAGAACCAGCTGTTAAAGGTGCTGGTGAGTTGTGAAGAAGGGAAATAAGTGGTACTCTCACGTCAAGTTGGTGAGTTTAGGTGGTTGAAGGAGTTCAGTCCTTGATTATTTTCCCTGTAAGATGCTGTCAGGAGATGAAACTGTCCTTTTGGCTGCAGTTCTGAAATTTCTGTTGGTGAATGGCACTGCTCAGACACTGAATGAGACCCTGCTCTGGGACTAGATGGTCTTTTGAAGTGCCTTCCCAACCCCTAACATCCTGTGATTCTGGCTGCTGTAGATTGGCATAGTCACTGAGATAATCAGAGGGGTGATTTGGCCAAGACCCATCCCTTTGTGTGGATACTGCACTTCCCACCCAGTCTTTGAGACACACCATGTGGAGGAGGTCTCAGGACTCACTGAGTGGTCACTAGGACTAGTCTGAAGCTAGAGAAGGTTAGATTAGGTTGGACATTAGGAAGAAGTTCTTTGCCACAAAAGTGATGGGGTAGTAGGTTGCTCAAGGAGGTGGTTGAGGCCCCATCCCTGGAGGCAATCATAATCAGGCTCAATGGAGCTCTGAGCAACCCTAGCTGGGGATCATGGAATCAGTCACAGAATCACAGAGTGTTAGGGATTGGAAGGGACCTGAAAAGAACATCCAGTCCAACTCCCCTGCCAGAGCAGGCTCACACAGGAACACATCCAGGTGGGGCCTTGAAAGTCTCCAGAGAAGGAGGCTCCACAGTCTCCCCAGGCAGCCTGCTCCAGGGCTCTGTCATTCTCAGAGTGAAAAAGTATTCCCCTCCGTTCTCAAGGAACCTCCTCTGCTCCAGCTTGTCCCCATTGCTCCTTGTCCTATCATTGGACATGTCTGAGCAAAGCCTGGCTCCATCCTCCCAACACTACCCTGCACATCTTTATAAACACGAATGAGGGGGGACCTTAGAGCTGCCTTCCAATACCTGAAGAGATCCTATGGAAAGGCTGCAGAGAGACTTTCTGTAAGGGTGTCCGGAGATAGGACAAGTGGGAATTGTTCCAAGCTGAGGGACAGCAGGGTTAGACTGGAGCTGAGGAAGTTCTCCAGTGGTGGGACTCTGGAATAAGCTGCCCAGGGAAGCTGTGGCTGCCTCATTCCTGGAAGCATTCAAGGCCAGGTTGGATGAGGCCCTGAGCAGCTGAGTCTAGTTGAGAGCTGTCTCTGCCCATGGCAGGGGGTTGAGGTAAATGATCTTTAAGGTCCCTTCCAACCTAGGCCATCAAACACAAGACACATTTATCCTTTCAGTTAAGTGAGTAAAAACAATCCCTGGCTGTCATGAGTCTTTCATGTCCCCAGGTGTTGCTGGCTGTGACAAACACAGGCAGTGTGTTTACACTCTGGTCTTGGGCTCTATATTTAGCTGGGCGATACTGGGAGAGCTTTCCGTGATTAAGCTGTGTTGACCGAAACTCAAAGCAGTCAGAGCCACAACATGCAGCAGGTGAGGTGTGCCACCAGCACTGGGTGCCACCACGTCTGAAAGAGAGCCTGGGAGGGAGAATGAACTGGGAATGTCTACATGAATCGTGTCATTCTTTTGGGCAATCAACAAAAATGGAGGAGCGTTGGATTTAAAGCAAGGGAGTGCTGGGGATGCATGGAGTTAGCCTTTCCTGTTGGATGACTGCTCTGGGGCACTGCTCCTCATAAGTGATCACTAATAAACTCCAGTGGCAGGCAGGAAATGGCCAGAATTAGTTTTTGAGGCTCTGTGATGTCTTGAGTGAAAGCAACATCATCGAGTCATAGAACTTTGGAATGGTTTGGGCTAGAAGTGACCTCAAAGATAATCCAGTTCTAGCCTCCTGGCCATGGGCAGGGACACCTTCCACTGGTCCAGCTTCCTCAAGACCTCATCCAACCTGGCCTTGAACACCTCCAGGGAGGGGGCATCCACAAACTGTTCCAGTGTCTCATGACCCTCACTGTGAAGAATTTCTCCCCAGTCTCCAGTCTAAATCTGGCCTACTCAAGCTGCAATCCATTCCCTCTCCTCCTGTCATAACATCACCCTTGTGGATGCCTCCTGATGGCTGATCTAAGCGTTGTGAGGAGTAGAGTTGCTCTGTATTGGGTATAGGAGTGGAATTACAGAATCACAGAATCATAGAATCATAGAATTGTAGAATGCTCAAAGCTCATCCAGTTCCATCCCCCTGCCATAGGCAGGGACAGCTCCCACTAGAACAGGTCACTCAAGGCCTTATCCAACCTGGCCTTGAACACCTCCAGGGAGGGAGCAGCCACAACCTCCCTGGGCAACCTGTGCCAGTGTCTCACCACCCTCACTGCAAAGAACTTCTTCCTAACATCCAGTTTCAGTCTCCCCTCTTCCAGTTTAAACTCATTCCTCCTCACCCTGTCATTACAAGTCCTTGTCAATAGTCCCTCCCCAGCCTTCCTGTAGCCCCTTCAGACACTGGATGGCCACTCCAAGGTCTCCTTGAAGCCTTCTCTTCTGCAGGCCGCAGATCCCCAAGCCTCTCAGCCTGTTCTCATAGCAGAGCTGCTGCACCTCTCTGCGCACCTTCGTGGCCTCCTCTGGACTCACTCCAACAATTCAATGTCCTTCTTGTGTTGGGGGCTCCAGAACTGTACACAGGACTCCAGGTGGGGTCTCAGGAGAGCAGAGTATAGGAGGAGAATCCCCTCCCTTGCCCTGCTGGCCACATATGGCCTGGATGACTTTCCTAAGTCCTTTCTGACTTGTTTGATTCTCTCTCAAAAAAAAAAAAAAGCAGAAGTGAAACCATCAGAGCTAAGCACTAAGTACCCACACCAGGCTGGAGCTTCAGCAGCAGCTTCCAATGTCCCTCTACACACAGCACCAAGCATTTGGGAGAGACTCAGTGGCCCTTGAGCAAGGATGAATGTAGGCAAATGAGGGCAGTCCACTTCTCCGCCCTTCCTGATGGCCTGCCTCTTCTACCACTTAAGACAAAGGAGGTTATTCTGCCCCTGTACTCAGCGCTGGTNTTCTTGCCAGAGAGAGTGATTGGCATTGGAATGGGCTGCCCAGGGAGGTGGTGGAGTCACTGTCCCTGGGGATGTTCAAGGAAAGACTGGATGGGGCACCTAGTGGAGCACACTCTACTTTGCTACATGCTGACATTATCCTTTGTTTACATGTTTTGCTTGAGCAAACCTCCCCAGACAGAGGCATGCAAGCAAATGCCTCTCCACTTGCCTCAAAAGCACTGTCTTTGCCAGGAAAGGATTAGACTCTCCAGCATTTTTATCTGTTTCATCCAGGACATAAATTGAGACGCCTTCAAGAGGCCTTCCAGTACCCAAAAGGGCTACAGGAGAGCTTTTGCCAAGGGCTTGTAGTGACAGAATGATGGGCGACGGCTTTGGGCTGGAAGAGGGGAGATTATGCTGGAGATGAGGAAGAAATTCTTTAGAGTGAGGGTGGGGAGACACAGGAACAGGTTGCCCAGGGAGGTTGTGGATGTCCCCTTCCTGGAGGTGTTCAAGGCCAGGTTGGATGAAGCCTTGAACAGCCTAGGCTAGTGGGAGGTGTTCCCGCCCATGGCAGGAGGGTTGGAACTGGATGAGCTTTAAGATCCCTTCCAACCCAACCGATTCTGTGCTTCTATGGATCTATGATTCTGTGATTCTATGGATCTATGATTCTATGGTTCAGTAGCCGTGGTGGTGTTGGGTTGAAGGTTGGACTAGATGATCTTAGAAGGCTTTTCCAACCTTAGTGATTGTATTATTTAAGCTTTTCTGTGCTTGGCCACTGCTGCAGAAGCTCTCTCTTGGCTGTTTCTGCAGCAGCCATTGGTCCCCAGCTGCCCCACAGCGGCTGCACCTCTGCCTGGAGGGAGAAGGTAAACAGAACGTGAGGCATTCACACCACGTCACCAACGGCTCTTGGTACTGAGCAGGGCAAATTATCTCACCCAAAGAGATAAAGGGAAAGGGGAGCTTTGTGTGCCGCACACCAGGCCTCTCCTGACTCCCATCTGTGACGTAGGCTCTGGCTCCAGCTAAAAATCCCTTCTGCCCTGGCTGCCTGCCCCAGACCGGACTTGTGGAGGCTTGTAGGTGCCGAGGAGCTGCTCGCTGAGTGCTTGGTGCCATGTCTGTCACAATTTGCCAGTCCATGGGCTTCGTGGTGTCTGCTCTGGGGATAGGAGGCATCATCGCATCAACCTGCATGGACCAGTGGAGCACCCAAGACCTGTACAACAACCCAGTGACTGCTGTCTTCAACTACCAGGGTCTCTGGCGCACCTGCGTTCGGGAAAGCTCCGGCTTCACCGAGTGCCGCGGCTACTTCACCATCCTGGGGCTGCCAGGTAGGGCTTGCTGGCTGCAGGGGCAGCCAGGTGAGGGGCCAGAGCCACAGGCACGAGCGGTGGTGATGGGCGACCGTGGTGTAGAGCAGGGAACATGAGTTGTAGCCGAAAGAGACCTCAAGTGCTCCCCCTCTTTGGAAGACTCATCCCTTGGGGAAGTATCTTGAGCTGAATCCCTTCCCATGGCCAAGCTGAGGTTACAGCTGATTATGCATCAGGTTCCTGGGGGTCTGTGCAGGTAATTCCTCCAGGGCAGTGGCTGCTCTGTGGGGTGATTTGTCTCCCACGCCACAGTTAGCTCAGGTGTGCACTCCTAGCCCAGCTGCACGGCTGTACGTGACCTACCAGAAACCACTAAGAGTCTTGGTGTTGGGGAAGATCCTTTTGTAAGAGGATATGTCACAGTTCAGCTCACTCTATTTCTGGGCAGGCTAACACCAGCAGGCTGGATTTCTCCCTAATTCTCCTTTGGTTCCAGGTTTTTTTCTTCCACGGGTATCATTCCTGTCCTGCCCAGAGTATCTAAGGGTGCAAACAATTAGGTTACAACAGGATTATCTGAGTTCTCTTCTTGCCTTAACACAGTGAGGAAGAAAAAGGCACTTAGGCTGCTACATCCACTCAGCCTCTCTGCTTTGACACAGCAAGAGAGGCGTGAAGAAGCCAATGGCATCAGCAGATCACTGCAGAACCTCTGCAGAATGGCCCTTCCAAACCACACAAGCCAGCAGTGTGCACAAAAATGGCTTCTTCCAGCAGCAGCCTGTCTCTGTGCTAACCAAACCAGTCTGACCCAACACAGCTGCGGCCTCTGGCAGCAGCAGGAGAGGCGCTTCGTGCCCTGAGCCGTGTCGCCACGTCACCCTTCTCCAGACCCTCATTCCCAGCTGGTGTCTGCCATTACTGCCCCTGTGCTCAGCACTGGGGAGGCCTCACCTCGAGCACTGTCTGCAGCTCTGGGCCACTCACTGCAAGAGAGATGGAGCTGGTCCAGAGGAGAGTGATGAGACTGAGGAAGGGACTGGAAGGGAAGGCTGATGGGGAGAGGCTAAGGGAGCTGTGGGTGTTCAGCCTGAAGAAGAGGAGACTCGAGGGGGACCTTATCACACTCTACAGCTACCTGAAGAGAAGTTGTAGTAAGGTGGGGGTCAGGCTCTGCTCCCAGGCAACTTGTGCCAAGATGAGAGGGCATGGGCTGAAGATGAGTCAGGGGAGGTTTAGGTTAGGAAGCACTTGCTCATGGAAAAGGTCATTAGACACTGGAATGAACTGCTCAGAGAGGTGATGAAGTCACTGTCCCTCAAAATGTTTAAGGAAGGTTTGGATGTGGCACTTGAGAGCCATGGGATGGTCGATGTGGTGGCGTTAGGGCACAGGCTGGACTGGATGATCTCAGAGGTCTATACTAGCCTCAATAATTCTGTGATTCTGTGAGTAGCTCTCCTGCAGCATCCCTGTGCTGGGGCCATGGCTTTCAGAGAATCATTTTGATTGGAAAAGAACTTTAAGATCATCCATCAACCCAACACCACGGTGGCCATTAAACCTTGTCCCATTAAAGCCAGAGTTTTGAATGGCCTTGTTGGTCCACACAGACTTTGCTGCACGTTTTTTCAGTGTGAGGGTGGTGAGACTCTGGAGGATGTTGCCCAGGGAGGTTGTGTATGTCCTCTCCCTGAAGGTTTTCAAGGACAGGTTGGATAAGGCCTTGAGCAAAGGAGTCCAGTGGGAGGCATCCCTGCCCATAGCAGGAGGGTTGGAGTAGATGATCTCTGAGGTCCTTTCTAACCTGAGCCATTTTAGGATCCTGTGATTCCTCAGCTTCATCCAGCTGTGTTTCCCCACCAGCTGTGGACAGAAATAAGCATCTTAGTCTAGGAGGTCAGGATCATTATGAACTGGTCACCTCAGAGTGAAATTACCATGGCTATTTGCTGGCTCTATTGCAGTCACCTACAAAAACAAATTAAAGTGAAAAAGCCTAAAGAACGAAGCAGAACCTTTAAAAAGAAAGGTGGGAGGGACTCTGAATGTCCCAAACTTACTTCCCTCTTCCTCCTCCGCCTTCTCCTCAGCAGTTTTGCTGCCTTCCCCTCAGCAGTTTTGCTGCCTTCCCCTCAGCAGTTTTGCTGCCTTCCCCAGCAGGGTTTCTGTGCGTCAGATGCTTTTTTTGTGCCCAATGCTATTAGCACTGCCCTAAAAAAAGTGTGGATTTTCCCCCCTTTTAATTCCCTCTTTTTATTCCTCCTTTTTATTCCCCCTTTTTTACCCCCTTTAGTTTTTTCTTACTGACCAAGGTTTGCTCTTCTACAGTCACTGCCTTGCTCCCCCCCCTCCCAGCCTTTCCCCTCCTGCTATATGTTGTTTGACACTCACAGTCTCTAGAGAAGCTGCCCCACTGCTGTGCTTTAGAGATGGACTCCTGAATTCAGCTGCTCCTAGGGGTTTTTTTTCTCCTTCTCCAACCACTAGCAAAGGGCAA
>WAAF01001962.1:296354-314380 GCA_013400475.1 Tricholaema leucomelas | reverse complement strand
CTTTAAAAAGAAAGGTGAGTGGGACCCTGAATGTCCTAAACTTACTTCCCTCCTCCTCCTCCTTCTCAGCAGTGTTGTTGTCTTCTCCTGTAGGGTTTCTGTGTGTCAGATGCTTTTTTTGTGACCAATGCTATTAGCACTGCCCTAAAAAAATGAGGTGGATTTTTTTTCCCTTTTTATTCCCCCTTTTTTACCCCCTTTATTTTTTCCTTACTGACCAAGGTTTGCTCTTCTACAGTCACTGCCTTGCTCCCCCACCTCCCAGCCTTTCCCCTCCTGCTATATATTGTTTAACACTCGCTGTCTCTAGAGAAGCTGCCCCACTGCTGGGCTTTAGACTTGGACTCCTGAATTCAGCTGCTCCTATGGGTTTTTTTTTTCTCCTTCTCCTCAACACTAGCAAAGGGCAACTGCATCCCAAAGAGAGACTGGCAGACAAAAAAAGAAAGATGCTCAAACCCAAACTCCTAATTTGTTAAGATAGGATTTAAGCAGATCAGCCCAGTGTTTATTTTAAGTGTGCTGTGCCTTGGTCTCCATGAACCTCCTCCACCACCACCACCCCTTGCAATCTACTCCATGCTTAATGGTTTGTCAGCATTCCCATTATAAAGCCCTATTTATTATCCTGACAATGGCAATTTATTTTAGGAACAATAGTCCTGGAGTGAATAAAAAATAATAGGGCTCTTAGCAAAGCAGTGAGGTGACCTGAGTACATCACTGAAGTTTTGGGTTCTTGGGAGTTTTTTTTTTTCCTGTTCTTTTCCTCAATCCCTCACTCCCAGAGCAAAGATTAAACTTCTCCTGCCCATCATCTGTCTTCAGCTGAGCTGGGAATTTTCATTTCAAATAGATGTAGAGGTGTGTGTGTGGGGGGGTGAAACATCAAACTAATAAGAGGAAAAGGAGGAGTAATGCAGGGAGTTGGTAGCTCTCACCCTGGCTACTGAGCTAGGAACAAGCAGCCCCTGGTCAAATGTATCACTGTAAAATGAGGGTTGTCAGGGAGGTGGTTGAGGCCCCATCCCTGGAGATATTCAAGGTGAGGCTTGACAAGGCTTTGGGCAACCTGATCTAGTGGAAGATGTCCCTGCTGACTGCAGAGGGAGTAGGACTGGGTGACCTTTGGAGGTGCTTTCCAATCAAATCCATTCCATGACTCCATGATTTGGCTCGCTCTTATTATTTTTGCCTGTTTGTTTGTTTTGCTGCTTGCTTTGCCTTGTCAGCAAAGCAGACCTCCCTGTGGAGGGCTGGAGGACACGGTCTGATTTGGAACACGCAAAGGACATAGGTAATAGCTGAGCTCTGGCAAGGCTGCTGGTCTCAACCTAGTGCAGAAGTCACAAAGCACTTTCTCGATTGAGATACTCCGCTTCAACTTTGTGCGAGGAAGTGGGGGCTTGCTCTTTGTTGTTGCTGCTTTCCAGGTCATTGGCCTGGTCATCTAGCCAGGAAAACTGGTAGAAGAAATACCACTGACAGGAGATAATATGTTCAGCTGGGCCTAGGGCTTTGGCTGGGCCAGCACCGTTGTTCTAATAAGTTGTGCTTTATTCTGCTGCTGCCTCCCCAGCTGGGAAGATGAAGTCCTGGGAAACATCAAGCCTACATACTGTGCCAGGTCCAGCTGGAGAGCTGTGACTAGTGGTGTCCCCCAGGGGTCAATGCTGGGGCCAGTCCTGTTTGACATCTTCATCAATGCCATTGATGAGGGCACAGACAGACAGACAGCGTCTACTCAGCAAGTTTGCCGACGACACCAAGCTGGGAGGCTTGGCTGAGACAGCTGAAGGCTGTGTGGCCATCCAGAGACCTGGACAATCTGGAGAGCTGGGCACAGAGGAACCAGATGAGGTTCGACAAGGACAAGTGCAGAGTCCTGCATCTGGGGAGGAATAACAAACTGCACCAGTACAGGCTGGGAGATGATCTGCTGGAGATCAGCCCTGTGGAGAGGGGACTGGGGGTCCTGGAGGATAAGAGGTTAACCATGGCACAGCAATGTGCCCTTGTGGCCAAGAAGGCCAATGGGATCCTGGGGTGTATTATGAGGAGTGTGTCCAGCAGATCAAGGGAGGTTCTCCTCCCCCTCTGCTCTGCCCTTGTGAGAGTTCATCTTGAATACTGTGTTCAGTTTTGGGCTCCCCAGTTGAAGAGGGACAGGGATCTGCTGGAGAGGGTCCAGTGGAGGGCTATGAGGATGATTAGGGGAGTGGAGGGCATGGCTGATGAGGAGAGGCTGAGGGACCTGGGGCTGCTTAGTCTGGAGAAGAGAGAGAGTGGATTTGATAAATGTTTATAAGTACCTGAAGGCTGCCAGGAGCGGGGGGACAGGCTCTGCTCACTGCTCCCCATGATAGGACAAGGAGCAATGGGTGGAAGCTGCAGCACAGGAGGTTCCACCTCAACACAAGGGGGAACTTCTTTACTGTAAGGGTCACAGAGCACTGGAATAGGCTTCCCAGAGAGGTTGTGGAGACTCCTTCTCTGGAGGCTTTCAAGGCCTGTCTGGATGTGTTCCTCTGTGATCTGTGTTAGATAGGATTGCTCTGCTCTGGCAGGGGGGTTGGACTCGATGATCTCCTTGAGTGCCTTCCAACCTCTAACATCCTGTGAGCCTGTGGTCCTGTGATATTACTACTCCTCCCCATAGAGAGCACCATACTTAAATTGAAAGATTAAAGCTGTGGTCAACTGTCAAAACAACAGAGGAGCATTTCTGATGTAAATGTGGTGCCTTTGCAGGAGACTGAAAAAAACCTGACCCTATTTCTTCAAAGTATTTCTCGATAGCCCTGGTAATAAGTGAGTAAAAATATTGGCATCTTTAAGCAAATAGTTTTTACCTGAGGTATTATTTATGTATTCTTATGTCAGTTCTCTTTGGGTGGCTTACTTGCTCCTCTCCCTCCCAGCTACCTGAGTCATCCTTACTTTATTCAAACATTTGCTTATGCATATAGATGTAGTGTTTCAGGTGTGGAAAGGAAGAGGCAAGATTTGGGTAATAGGTTGGATGTGATGATCTTGAAGGTCTTTTCCAACATGATTAATTCTGTGGTTCTGTGTGATTCTGTTAAAAAGGAGCAATTTTCACTCACTTACAGGTTTGATAAACTACAGTAACATGGGCAGAGACCTTCCTCTTGTCTACTTGCAATGGGTTGCCCAGGGAGCTCGTGGAAGACCCTCTCTGGAGGTGTTCAAGGCCAGGTTGGGTGATCAGCCAGGGCTAGTGGGAGGTGTTCTTGCCCATGGCAGGAGGGTTGGAACTAGATGATCTCTAAGGTCCCCCCCAACCCAAACCATTCTGTGCTTCTATGATCCTGGTCTTTTTTTCCAGACCTCTACAGCCAGACTGACTCAATCCTTTTTGAAAGGGCATTTGTTCTGAATCCAACCTCCCTTTGAGCCTTCCAGAAAGGCTGAGGCATCTCCTCACTGTGCAGCACAGGGCTGGTCACTTGAAAAAGAGAATAATTTTGCTTTTCCAACAGCAAACTTGGAAAGTCTGAGAGCACCTTCTTAAAATTCTCCAAACAGCAAAAAAGGAATTTGTTGTTGGAGGGTCAGAGTGAAAATAGTCCATGGCAATGTAGTCATGGCTGGCCAGATGTGGATCCATAGATTCATGGAATCACAGAATGGTTTGGGTTGGAAGAGACCTCAAACATCTCCAATTCCAACCCTCCTACACTAGAGCAGGTTGTTCAAGGCCTCATCCAACCTTGAACACCTCCAGGGAGGGTGCAGCCACGACCTCCCTGCACAACCTGTGCCAGTGTCTCATCACCCTCACTGTCGAGAATTTCTTCCTCATCCCGAGTCTCAATCTCTCCTATTCTGGCTCAAAGCCATTGTCTCTCATCCTGTCACTCCCAGCCCTTGTCTAAAGTCTCTCCCCAGCTCTTCTGTAGCCCACTTCAGGTTCTGGAAGGCTGCTCTAAGGTCTCCCCAGAGCCTTCTTTTAGCAGGGATGAGTTAGATGTTCTCTGAGGAGAATTCACATCTGAGAAGTGTTGATGTTGATGGCTCTGGGTTTTTTTCTTCTCTATCTATGTTCTACCAAGGTTTTCTTCTACTCCATGCATCCAACAGATATTTTGGGGCAGAATCCTAGGAAAATCTTTGCTCTGGGGATTTTGGAGAGAGGGCAGCCCACTGGCCGAAGAAGCAGCACTTCTTATCCTTGGAACTGTTTCATGCCTGAAGTTTTGAAGGATGGGGACTTCTAATTGCCATATCATGGTCCTTCACTGATGATGGTCATGGCAAAGTCTCTTTCAAGCTCTGCATAGGGCTTGAAAGCTTTTAACCTGGTCAGTTCAGATCTGAGATCTGAAATGTCTGCAGGTAACTGCTGTAAGCTGCTTAAAGTCTTTTGAGACCAAGTTTTGTACATAGAAGAATTTAGGTGGCCCAGATGGGCTGTAGACTTGATATCATCTTCCAAGTGCATGCTGCAGTGGGTTTGCACTCACAGCAGGAGCTGAAGGAGGTGTGAGGATAGAGGAAGAGCTAGTGTCAGACCTTTAGGAAGGTCTTGAACACCCCAGGTCCCTGTGACACTCAAGTGGTAGAGAGCTTAGCAGGGGATGTCAGGAAGCTAAATGCTTGTATCCCATACTTGCCTCTGTCCTGTGCCTTTACACCAGGAAAGGGTGGGAGACATGAAAAATAACCCTAAAGGATCTGAGCTGAAGGCCAGGAGAGGAGCAAGGCATGGGAAATGGCAATATGGAGATGTGGGGTCAGACTACACCTCACAGACATGTAGGGAAGGACGCAGCTTCATGCACCCCAGCTCTGCTGAGGAACACCAAAGGCCCCTCTGGATCACCTGAAGACCAGTGGGGTAGAGCGAGTCTGAGATGAGACAGGGCAGTTCCACAGCCACCTTTCCCCATTGAAAGGCTACTCAGGCTTTTTCATGCTGGGAACTGGTGGAGCAGGCACTCCCGGAGGCTGTGGTCATCGGGGCAGCAGAGTGGCAGAAAGAGAAAGGTGGGTTTGATTTGCTTCAGCCCGAACATGCTGGAATTGGCTGGCAGGGTGTGAGCTGTATTTGCAAATTTGAAAGTAAACATGAGCTGGAGGTGATTTTTAGGGGAGAGGCAGTGATAACATTCAGGAGCTGCACTGGGCCCAGTGAGCGGGTTTGAGATAATGCAGAGTCAGCCTCTAGGTAGACAAAGCGAGCCTGAGCTGGGGGAAAGGCGGCAAAGGGAGCGGTCCCAAAGCACCCTGCCCTTTCCCAGCTTGGGCAAACTGCTGGAGATCCACGGGTTCATGGATTCACAGAATGCTGCCCAGGGAGGTTGGGGAGTCTCCCTCTCTGGAGGTATTCAAGAACTGGTTGTATTCCAGTGTGATCTGCTCTGGCAGGGGGGCTGGACCAGATGATCTTTTGAGGCCCCTTCCAGCTCCTGACATTCTGTGATTCTGGGATTGGAAGGGACTTTGCAGACCACCCAGTTCCAACTCCCCTGCCATGGGCAGGGACACCTCCCACCAGCCCAGGTTGCTCAAGGCCTCATCCAACCTTGTCTTGAACACCTCCAGGGAAAGGGCATCCACAACCTCCCTGGCAACCTGTTCCAGTGTCTCACCACTCTTGCTGTCAAGAATTTCTTCCTAATCTCCAGGCTCAATCTGCCTTCTTCCAGCTCAAAACCATTGCCTCTTGTCCTATCACTCCAAACCCTTGTCAAAAGTTCCTCTCCAGCTCTCCTGTATTCCCTTCAGGTACTTGGACAGCTGCTCTGAGGTCTCCCTGCAGCCTTAGAGAAGGCTTCAGGCTGAACACCCCAAACTCCCTCAGAGTCCTCATATGGAACTCTGATGATCTTTGTGACTTCCTCCGGACTCTCTTCAGCAATTCCATGTCTTTCTCCTGTTGGAGTCTCCAGAACAGGACACAGTGCTGCAGGTAGGGTCTGAGTAGAGCAGAGGTGCAGAATCCCCTCCCTGTCCTCCTGTCCTGCTGGACACAATGCTTTGGCTGCAGTTGTCCTAGCGCTCACAGTGGAAGCTTTGTTCTCTACTCCTTACTGAGGAAGCTTGGTTTTTGGAGAGCTGTCTCCCCACCAAATGTCTTCCTCAGATGATGCTTAGCATTACCATGTGGCATAGCAAGCCTCTAGCCCAAGCATTCAAGCACTTTGCTGGAGAATGAGCCACAGACACACACTTTCAGAGACATCCCCATCCTTCAACCACTTCTGGCTGTAGACATCTCTCAGGGATGGCTGGAGATGAGCAGCAGATTGTGGGAAAGATGTTTAGCCATGCTCTACACCCTACCACTTTTTGGGTTGTGCTCTGAGCCAGCAGTTCAGATAAAACTCTCAGGTGATCTTCTGTGTTGGGGATGGGTGAAGGGAAGATGAGGTAATGAAGTGTTTGCAGAGGGGAGCAAGTTTGTCCCTATCACAAGTAGTGTGGAACCAGATGCTAAAACTAAGCTGATGATAAGAACATTGCAGAAAGGCAGAGAAAATGGACTAGGGGAAGGGCTGGGATGGAAACAAGCTGATGTCTATTCTTCCAGAGCTTTGTTTCAACCAATCCCTGAAGAAGATATTTGTGGGAGCTTTGAAGTTCTTGTGTTTACAAGCAGGAGAACTGATGCTAGGACAGCTGGACACCACCAGCATTCTTCTTAGGGATGAGTAAATAGAAGCAGCCTCAAACCAAAATAATCCTCCAAAGGTGACAACATCTGGAGTGCTGGGCATGGCTGGGCAGTTGTCTTCCTTCTAGCTGAGGACTGCAGCTTGTTGGATCCTTGTTACCAAAGCTGCTATCTCAGCTCCATTTCTGTAAGAATCTGATGAAATTGGTGAGCCTAGAGAAGAGGAAGCTGAGGGAAGACCTCATTGCTCTCTATAGCTTCCTGAAAGGAGGCTGGAGCCACTTGGGGGTTGGTCTCTTCTCCCCAGTCTTAGGTGCTAGAAGGAAAGGAAATGGCCTGAAATTGTGCCAGGGTTGAGGTGGAGATGAGAAAAAAATTCTTTGTTGCAAGAGTCCTCAGGCATTGGACAGGCTGATGGTGGAGTCATCATCCCTGGAGGTGTTCAAGAACCATGTGGCCATGGCAGTTGGGGATGTGGTTTAATGGCCATGGAGGTATTGGGTTGATGTTTGGACTCAATGATCTCAGAGAGCTTTTGCACTGAAAACAGTTCTGTGGTTCTATGATTCTGCAAGCATCCAGGTGTGTTTGGAAAGTCAAAGCAGGCAGAAGCCAAGGGGTCATAACCTATCCATGTTTTTCCCTCTGTTCCTGGTGCCTTTACCATGGCTTCTCAACCAAGTGGTGGCATCAAGAGTGCCTGTGGCACAGATGGGTGTTAGGACTGGTTGCAGAGGAGTTTGTTTCTAAGTTGGAGCTGGAGTAAACCAGCTCAAGCAGGGTATTAGTGGAGAGGGGAGGAGTGTGAAGTCTGGGAGGTCCTTGCCATTAGCTGTAAGCTCTCAGCAGTGGCATGGTAAATTTTCATGGCTTCCTCGAGCGCAGCACTGCAAAGAGACAATTCAGTTCCTAACCTGGACATTCCAAACAATTCTTGTGCCATCCCTCTTCTTCTCCCTACATGGGTTTCATTTGGGCCACATGATGGATGATAGGGTCCAGGTAGGAGGAGAAGAGGGTTGCAGGAACTTTGCTGGATCAGTCTGGGGCTCTTGGCCTAGTGCCCTGGCTTGTGCCACGGCCAGCATCTGAGGCAACCCTGGTGATGCTCCAAGTGGCTGCAAGGATTGGTCATAGAATCATAGAATGGTTTGAGCTGGAAGGGATCAAAGCTTCATCCAGTCCAACCCCCCTAAAATCAACAGGGACATCCTCTGACAGATCAGGTTGCTCTGAGACCTGTCCAGCCTGGCCTTGGTCAGCTCCTCTGATGGGAGGAGACTGAGGATGACTAATGGCCCTGTGGATGGAACCACAAGGAAAAGAGCTGCCTCAGCAACATGTTTGAGTGTTCCACCACCCTCATGTCCCTGTTTGTCCCCTAGATTGAGATTGTGAGCCCACATCTTGCCACCGAGCTCACAGCTGGCCTTCCTCTCTGATCCCATGCCTTGCACTGGTGGCCAGAAGTAGAGATGTCCCTAGACAGGTCTGATAGCAGATCTACTTCCTCTTTGCACAAGCAAAGGGCCAGCGAGGTGGTGACCTGGGCTGGGTGCTGAGTTCACCTGTGAACACGGTCCTTCCCTCTGCCCCTCTCAGCACTTCTGCACTGTACCAAACATGCAGGAGAACATTCATGATCAGACTTGCCATGGCCCTGGGTAGCCTGCTCTAGTTGGAGGTGTCCTTTCTGCCTTTAGAGGGGTTGGACAAGACGATCTTTGAGGGTCCCTTCCAACCTGATGCAGTCTGTGAGCAGTCCTGCGGACAGCGAAAGGTTTCGGTGGGGGGACGGTGCAGGTTCCAAGTAGTTTGCCCAACACTTGATGGAGTGTGGCTGCTTGGCTGGGGAAGGACAAGCACTTTGAAAGGACAAAAGCTCATACCTCCAGCCCTGCCAGCACAAAACCTACCCAGCGAAACTGGAGAGAGTGAAACCGGACTATCTTGCAAAAACACTTTGAGCAAACACAGCGCTCAATGGCAGGCATCTGATAAGAGCTGCTGCATTTCTGGTGGCTCACGCAGGAGGACTTCCCTGCTCCCATTACGCCTGTGGCTTCCTCAGGGCTGTCTCACCTCCACTCTCTGGGGCAGACACCATGTCCACCACCATCTGTCAGGTGATGGGGTTCCTGGTGTCGTCGCTAGGCGTTGCGGGCTGCATCGTGTCCACTGCCATGGATATGTGGAGCACGCAGGACCTGTACGACAACCCGGTCACGGCCGTCTTCCAGTACCAGGGGCTGTGGAGGAGCTGCGTGCGGCAGAGCTCTGGCTTCACAGAGTGCAGGCCATATTTCACCATTCTTGGGCTGCCAGGTAGGGGCAAAGCTGTGTCAGGTTTAAGCCAGGAGCTCTCCTACAGTTCTGTGCAATCCTCATTCAAAAGCAGGAGCAGATATCTGAAAGCACTTGGGCAGAGAATGTATTGCCGAGCTCCTCGGGGGCTGAGCACCAAGGTAGGATGCGCATGTTTGTTGCCAGGAGAATGTCTTTGCTGAGTGGTGGTGTCAGCTTGGAAGTGACAGTTTGGATCTCTGGCAGGTGACAGCTTGAAGCACGTGTAAGTGATCTCTGCGAGGGGACAGCCTGGAGCATGTGTAGGTGATCTCTGGGAGGTGGCAGCTTGGAGCATGTGTAAGTGATCTCTGCGAGGGGACAGCCTGGAGCATGTGTAGGTGATCTCTGGGAGGTGGCAGCTTGGAGCATGTGTAGGTGATCTCTGGGAGGTGACAGCCTGGAGCATATGTAGGTGATGAATACCTTTGCTGAGTAGAAGTTACAACTTGGAGCATGTGTAGGTGGTCCATGGGCGAGTGTCACAGGTTCAGCCCCACTGCTAGCATAAACCAGCACAGCTTCATTGATGAGAGGTGAGGATGGCTAAAGGCACAGATAAGTTGGACCTGTGAGTGGAAGCACAAGGAAAAGAGCTGCATGGCACCTGGCAGTGTCAGGATGATGGCTTCTACAGACAAAACAGTTGAAAAGATTTGTTTTCTAACGAGGAAAGTGCAGTGGAAGAATTCTGCCTGTGAGCAGCATGAGCAAGAAAGAGAGAAAGGGGAGAGGTGCACAGAGTCACTTGATGTTCCCTGGAGAGATTCAGTGGTTACAGAAGTGGGTTGCAGAGGGGTTTCCTTTATTGCTTGCTTGTACAAGAAGAGCTGCTTTTCCCACCCCACTGCATGCCAAGGTATTCCAGTGATCCTCAGCTGGCTGCACCCATGGGAGGGCAGCAGCCAGCCAGGCTCACCACACGCCCCCAGCGACCTGTTGTGTCTGTGCCCTGCCAGCTAGCATTAAAAATGAGCATGATGTGGGCACTCATCCCTGCATCCTCAGAGATGCCTCTCTGCTGTGAGACGGGAGGGAGTGCTTTGCTGCAGAGCAGAGTGTTGGCTGCAGTGGTTGCACTTGGAGAAAAGCCTGTGACCATCCTGAGGGGTGTGATAGAATAAGCTGCACCCCCAGCTTCAGCTGACTTCTGTTTCATTTGGAAGAGCAAAGCTGATGTTTGGAGTCACTGCTCTCCAGGGGTTTTGTTTGTAAAGAATCAAGAAGCTTCTCTCTCTGTACTCAGCACTGGGGAGGCTGCACCTCTAATACTGGCTTCAGTTTGGGCCCCTCATTTCAAGAAGGACATTGAAGTGATGGAGGGTGTTCAGAGAAGGGCAGCAAAGCTGGGGAAGGGTATGGAGAACAGGGCTGTGGAAGAGCAACCGAGGGTGCTAGAGGTGTTTAGTGTGGAGAAGACGAGGCTGAGGGCAGTCCTCATGGCTCTCTACAACTCCTTGAAAGGAGCTTGCAATGAGGTGGGATTTAGGCTCTTCTCCATGGTCTCAGGTGATAGAAGGGAGAGGAAATGGCCTGAAATTGTGCCAGGAGAGAGTTAGGTTGGAGACGAGGAAAAATTGCTTTGCGGCAAGAGTGGTCAGGGGTTGGAACAGGCTGCTCAGGGAGGTGGTGGTGTCACCATCCCTGGTGGTGTTCAAGAAATGTGTGGCTATGGCACTCTGGGACACAGTTAATGGCCACGGAGGTGGTGGATAGATAGTTGGACTCAGTGATCTTAGAGGGCTCTTCCAATCCAAACAATTCTGTGATTCTCTGATGCTGTATTGAAGTATGGCTACAAACATTGATCTCCGTACACAGATCCTTCTCGTGCTGTGTGTAGGTGGCTGCGTTTTAAGAGAGCAAGGAGGTGATGGCAACCATCATTTTGATGGCAATTTATCACAATCAAGCTTTTTCTTTTGACATCAGTTTTAGGTAAAGCAGCAATAAGGAAATGTGCATTTGTGAGATGTTCCATGGGTTTGGTGCTCTTCATGTGTGCTTTTAGCTGATGAGTACCTTCAAACATAAAGAAGGGATCCCTCTGCTTGTACTGGAGTAACTTAAAATTTCATTCCCCCCCCCCAAAAAAAAAGCCCTTTCTGTGTTCCATTCACCATAACTAACCACAAAGTACTCAAAACAAAGCAAGTGATGTTAGTCCAGATGACCTGAAGTCCTTTTACTTCACTCATCTCTCACCACCCCTGGAGGTGTTTGAAAGAGGGAGAGACATGGTGCTGAGGGTCATGGTTTAGCACCATCCTTGGTAGAGATAGAGAATAGTTGGACTGGATGAGCTTAAAAGGATTTTCCAACTCAAACCATTCCATGACTTGATGATCTTACAGGTCTTTTCCCACCCAAGCCATTCCATGAATTGATGATCTTAAAGGTCTTTTCCCATCCAAACCATTCCATGATTCTTTCACTCAATCTAAAAGGTCTTTTCCAACCCAAACCATTCCATGACTTGATGATCTTAAAGGTCCTTTTCCACCCAAACCATTCCATGATTCTATGACTCCATCTAAAAGGTCTTTTCCAACCCAAACCACTCTACTCACAGCAACACTGGGCAAAAAGACAACATCTCAGTTTTGCTTCCACCTGGAAACCACAGAGGTGCAAACTGTGCTTCCAGGTGGCTGATGTTTGTTTAGGTGAGCAAGGTGAGGTTCTCACTGTTTTCTGTGCAGCCCTTCCCTTTGGAAGTGGCCAGTGGGCAGGCAGAGGCATGCAGCTAGGACACAAAGCTCTCCTGGCTCATGTAAAGTCTGCATGTGAAATGGTAGCATGGTCCTTGCCTAAGGACAGGGCTCTCTGCTACCTGCTGCTCCTGCTGGGATTTGTTTGTCCAAGCCCTTCCACTCCTTCCTCCTAAGGGAGGCCATTCACCTTTGGCAAGCAGCTCTCTTCAGAGGACTTCTGATGGATGCCAGAACCAGCAGTGCTCTTTTTCAGTCCTGTGAGCCAAGTGAAGAGGTCTTCATGACACAGCAGACCTGAAGGCTCTTCTCCTTGCTGTTGTTTTTGTGGAGATGGTGCTTGAATCAGCCTCATGGAGAGAGGAGTTGCTGCTGATGGCAGTTCTGCATTTTTCCTCGTGTCCAGCAGTGTTCCTCTCTCCCCTTTCCAACACAGATCCACCACACTTAGACTTTGGTTCTCCAGCAGAAATACAACATTCCAGGAGCTGCTTGGCTTGAGCTGCCTGTTGTACACTCAAGGCACTGGGAACATCTCTCCTGGGAAGCTACCTCTGTGAGACCTGAGCTTAAGATCACTTCTTGAAGAGTTGTGAGCACCACACTGATGTCACCTAGGAACCATAAGGTCATCCTTAGGAAGAGGTTCTTCAGTAGAAGGGTGATGGGACTCTGGAATAGGATGCCCAAGGAGGTTGTGGATGCCTCCTCCCTGGAGGTGGTCAAGGCCAAGTTGGATAAGGTCCTGAGCAGCCACTTCTAGCTGAGAGGTGTCCCTTCCCACGGTGAGGAAATTGGAGTGGATGATCTTGAGGTCACTTCCAACCTGAGCCATTCTATGATCCCCCTAAAAAAGAAGCAGTGTTCTGGGAAGGAGGACCTGTGATGATCCATAGCTTCTTAAGCTCCCCTGGAGGATCAGCCTCTCCTGCCTGCCCTGAAACAAAAGCAGTTGCAGAGCACCTGAGGTGGCTGTGCAGACAAGTGAGCTATTGTGATTTTCTTCGGGTTGTAGCTTTCAGCTCTGCATCAGGTGCTGCACGAACAACCCCTGAGGGCTGATAAGGCGCCAGCGGGCTGTTCTTTGATGGATAACAGCTAATGAGCTGACACCTGGGGGCTGATGAATGGCAGATTGAAAAGCCCAGGCTCGTTAGCACTTGCTTATCAGCTGATAAGGGCAAATTGAGTCATAAGAGCAGCAGCCCTATTGGGACTGGCAGATGGAAGAAGGTGGGGTATGCCCAGCCTGTGGAACGCTGGTTTCCTTGTGGGTTGTGGGGCCAGTTTGGTTCTGCTTGGGTCTGGGGAACCTCACAAGCTCAACAAGACCTACACAGGCACCCCAGCACCTAGCTTTATCCTCCTTGGTGGGGTTCATGAACCCTTCTCCCATCCTATGCAAGGGCAGCAGGGTCACAGAACCATAAATTCACAGAACAGGTTGGGTTGGAAGTGACCTCAAAGATCATCCAGTTCCAACCTCCCCCTGCCATGGGCAGAGACATCTCCCACTAGCCCAGGTTGCTCAGGGCCTCATCCAACCTGGCCTTGAACACCTCCAGGGAGGGGACATCCATAACCTCTCTGAGCAACCTGTCTGCTCCTCACTCTTCTGCACCAGAGCCTCTGGTTCCAGTCAGACCATATAGGACCCTTGGGCACCATGGTCATCTGGGTCAGCCCAGCAGAAGTGTGACAGGAAGGCTGAGTAAAGCTCCTGGGGCTGCAGGATGTGTTGCTTGTCCTTCTCAGCTGTCCATGAGCTTACAGTATCTTCCCTGAAGAGGGAGAGGCATTTGTGGGGAGAATTAAAGCCAAACTCAGGGCAGCAAGAGCTCAGGGAAGGGCAAGAAGAGGTTGCTAAGCACCCCACAGACATTCTAGCAGCCCTCGAAATGCTTTCAGCCACCCCTCATAGTAATCTGCCACCACCGTCGTCGCCTTCCAGTCTCTGCCAGCAACACCTGCAAAGTCTGGGGCCAGCACCAAGCTAGGATCGCTGCCACCTCATTAGGAAATCACCTTGGTATTCAAAGGCGATTTCCCTTCCCTCCCCCATTTTAAAAGGTGAAACCTTCCCCTTGCTTTTCTCTCTACTCCTCTCCTCCAGCCAAGGGGAGTCTGAAGGGGTTTGGTGCCTTCTGCTGATTAACAGCACTGCTGGGTGCCCATGGGCACGACTCACCACCGTCACAGTTTGCCTGCAGAGGAGCAGACTCCAAGAATCACAAAATGGGTTGTGTGGGAAGGGACCTTTGACATCACCAAATCACAGAAACATCCAGGTTGGCAAAGCCCCTCAGGATTAACAAATCCAACCTATAACTCTACAAGATTCACCTTAAACCATAGCCCTAAGCATCACATCCAAATGACCCTTAAACACATCCAGGGTTGGTGACTCCACCACCTCCCTGGGCAGCTCATTCCAGTCCCTGACCACTCTCTCTGTGAAAAACTTTTTCCTAATGTCCAATCTAACCCCCCCCAGCCTCAGCTTGAGGCCATTCCTCCTTGTTCTGTCTCCAATTACCTGTGAGCAGAGACCAGCAGCAGCCTCTCCACAATGTCCCCTCAGGTAGCTGTAGACAGCAATGAGGTCTCCCCTCAGCCTCCTCTGTTTCACACTAACCACTCCCAGCTCCCTCAGGCACTCCTCATCAGATTTATTCTCCAGGCCCTTCACAGCTTCCTTGCCCTCCTCTGGACCCACTCCAGCACCTCCACATCTCTCCTGTATTGCAGTGCCCAAAACTGAACACAACACTCAAGGTGTGGTCTCACCAGAGCCCAGTCCAAGGGGACAATCACCTCCCTGCTCCTGCTGGACACAGCATTTTTAATCCCAGCCAGGATGCCACTGGCCTTCTTGGCCACCTGGGCACACTGTTGGATCATCCAGTTCCAACCCTCTGCCATGTGCAGGGACATCTTCCACTAGACTAGGCTGCTCAAGGCCTCATCTAACTTGGCATTGAACACCTCCAGAGAGGGGGTACCCACAACCTCCCTGGGCAACCTGTTCCTGCTTCTCCTGTGCCACACATTTGACTGTAAAGGAGGAATATCAAGGACTTCACTTTGAGTTACAAAGGATTTGGAAATCCCACAGTGGCTGGGTGGAGCCATCTGTTGTCCCTGCTGCTTGGGGAGGGCAAAAAACCCTAACCATTCTCAACCAATTTAGCTACGAAACTATGACTGCTCCTCCCAGCTGCAAACCAACCTGAACTCATGACTGCTGTCAGGGAACAATTACAGAAAATGATGTCTAAGTCATCTCTGACAAGTTGAGACAAACAGCCCTGATTCTAGGGACATATAGGCTGGATGTTAGGAGGAAGTTGTTGCCAGAGAGAGTGATTGGCATTGGAATGGGCTGCCCAGGGAGGTGGTGGAGTCACCATCCCTGGAGGTGTTCAAGAAAAGCCTGGATGAGGCACTTAGTGACATGGTCTGGTTGACTGGATAGGGCTGGGTGCTAGGTTGGACTGGATGATGTTGGAGGTCTCTTCCTACCTGATTGATTCTACGATTCTAGAGGTGCCCCAGATAATGCTGAGAGCAGACCCAGCACCCATTTTCCAAGGTGTTCTTGGTTAATGTTTTTTATTTTCAGACAGAAGACATCTTCACAAACCTCCCAGGCTTTTACAAATCCCTTTCCAGTCACTTAGTTTGGCTCTTCTCACTTTGTTTTGCAGCCATGTTCCAGGCTGTCAGGGCCCTGATGATCGTGGGGATTGTCCTGGGCATCCTTGGCCTCCTTGTGTGTGTTTTTGCTCTGAAGTGTATCCACATTGGCAGCATGGAGAACACAGCAAAAGCCAACATGACCCTGACCTCTGGCATAATGTTCATCATTGCTGGTAAGTGGCTGATTTTGGGTCTTTCACAATGCAAGGGATGGCAGTTGCCTGGAATTGAAGGCTGGGCAGGTCTTCATGCACTTCTGCAACCCCAAGGATTAATGCTGGCATGAAGATAACTTCATTGGTCTTCCAGCCTAGCCTCTTGGGACACGTTGATTTCTACCTCTGCTTAGTAGAAGAAGGCCAGAAGTTTGTGTGGGACAGAATATGAAGACATTGAGGGGCTGGAGAAGGTCCAGAGAAGGGCAATAAAGCTGGTGAAGGGTCTGAAGAACAGGGCTGGGGAGAAGCAGCTGAGGGAGCTGGGGGCATTTAACCCAGAGAAAAGGAAGCTGAGAGGAGACCTCATTGCTCTCTACAAGTCCCTGAAAGGAGGTTGGAACTGGGTGGGGATTTGGCCTCTCTCCCTGGGCTTAGGTGATAGGACATGAGGAAATGCCAGGGCAGGGTTAGGTTGGAGAGTGGTCACCTGCAATTCCTGCTGCTGTGAGCCGGGTTTCTGTGCTGTGACTTTGTGTCCTTGCTGCTGCCGGATGATTGTCAATGTGTTAGAAACCCTGGCAGCAACCTGTAACATGCTGTGGGTCCCCACTCCTGCTGAGGGCACCCACAGTAGTCTCACCCATCTTCACAGAGGTGTAAGGTGCTTGCCAAGGCCAGAGGTGAGTGCTTGTGCTGTGTGGGTCTCAGTCTGTTCTGTCTGCTCTCAGGCCTGTGTGCCATCACTGGAGTGTCTGTGTTTGCCAACATGCTGGTCACAAACTTCTGGATGTCCACAGCCAACATGTACCAAGGAATGCAGAATGTCCAGAACAGGTAAGTGGTCACCTGGCTCAGGGTACTCCATGGTGCAGGTCTCCCTTGGGACCAGAATCTGCTGCAGGAGAAGGAAAGGCAAACTCTCAAGAGCCTGAAGATTTCTTGAGTTCCTTCTTTGCACTGTCAAGAATTTGTTCCAGCAGAAAGGCTGGAAAGTCTCTGCTCACACAGCTCAAGGAGGGAGGGAGTCCATTGAGCATGAACCTGGAGGTGTGAAGGTGCTCAAGGGGACTTCTGCAGGGGGAATGGCAGCTCTCAGTGCATTTCAGAAGCAGTGGAGCAGTGCCACAGCAGTACCCAGTCATCTCTCTGTGCTTTGCAGGTACACCTTTGGCTCAGCTCTGTTTGTTGGCTGGGTGGCAGGAGGCCTAGCCCTGGTAGGAGGCATCATGATGTGCCTTGCTTGCAGAGGGCTGGTGCCAGAAGAGTCCCGGTAAGTCTGTGGTGGACATGTGAAGGTATTGGTATCAAACGTTGGGTGCTGGGATAGCACACAGCCAGCACAACGCAGCACAGGACTCTGTGTTCGGTCTGGAGAAGGGAAGACTCCAAGGAGACCTTGTTGTGGCCTTGCAGTACCTGAAGTGGGCTGCAAGAAAGCTGGGGAGAGACTTTGTAGGGTGTCAGGTAGTGATAGGACTGCGGGATGGATGCAAGCTAGAGGAGGGGGAATTGAGATTAGACATTAGGAAGTTCTTCAGCATGAGGGTGGTGAGAGATTGGAACATGTTGCCCTCAGAGGTGGTGGAAGTCTCATCCCTGGAGGTTTCTAAGACCAGGCTAGTTGTGGCTCTGAGCAACCTGATCTTCATTTGATCAGGTCCCTGCCTGCAGCAGGGGCATTGGAACTGGATGATCCTTGAGGTCTCTTCCAACCCTGACAATTCTGTGATTCAGTGACACCCACAGTGCAGGAGGTAACATGAGACATCTGTTAGAGTCACCTCCTCATAGATGTTCCTCCTCCTGTTTAGAGTTTCCCCTCACAGGTAGTCCTCCTCCTGTTTAGAGTTCCTCCTCAAGATGTTTCCCCTTCTGTTTAGGAGTTCCTTCTCCTTTTTAGAGTCTGTCCTCATGTTTAGAAACTCCTCCTCATGTTTAGGTGCTCCTCATGTTTAGAAATTCCTCCTCATGTTTAGAGGTCCTCATGTTTAGGAGCTCCTCCTCATGTTTAGAATTCCTCCTCATGCTTAGAGTCCCTCCTCATGTTTTGAGTCCTTCCTCATGTTTCAGAGCTCTTCCTTGTGTTTAGGAGCTCTTCCTCACGTTTAGGAGCTCCTCTTCATGCTTAGAGTCCCTCTTCATGTTTAAAGTCCCTCCTCATGTTTAGGAGCTCCTCCTCATGTTTAGAGTTCCTCCTCTTGTTTAGAAGTCCCTCTTCATGCTTAGAGTCCCTCTTCATGTTCAGAATAGAATAGAATCAACCAGCTTGGAAGAGACCTCCAACATCATCCAGTCCAACCTAGCACCCAGCCCTAGCCAGTCAACCAGACCATGGTATTAAGTGCCTCATCCAGGCTTTGCTTGAACACCTCCAGGGACGGTGACTCCACCACCTCCCTGGGCAGCCCATTCCAATGCCAATCACTCTCTCTGGCAACAACTTCCTCCTAACATCCAGCCTATACTCTTCCTCAT
>WAAF01001962.1:284715-296345 GCA_013400475.1 Tricholaema leucomelas | reverse complement strand
TCCTCATGTTTAGGAGCTCCTCCTCATGCTTAGAGTCCCTCCTCACGTTTAGGAGTCCCTCCTGGTGTTCAGAAGTCCCTCCTCATGGCTGATGCCATCCTTCCTCTCTCCTGCAGGTACAAAGCGGTGTCCTACAACGCATCAGGGCGGAACATCTCCTACAGAACTGGGCCCTACAAGGTTGGTTCAGGCTATGAAGCTGAAACCAAGACCAGAAAGGGTGCAGGCTACGAGGAAGCTCCTCGGAGCGAGGACGGCAGACGCTCCTACCCTTCCAAATACGACTACGTCTAGCAGACTGTCCGGGCTGGGGTTGCAGCACCTTTTTAGTCAACATTTTTCACTTCAGAAGCAAAGAAAAACACTCTCTGCCAGCAGAGCAGCCTGGAGACAGGCCTGTGCTTCCTCTTCTGGCTCCCCTGCTCTGGGGCTGTACCCCAGCTTGTTAGAGCAGCAGTTTAAGCATGCCTGCCACGGGGAGGGCTGTCACCAAAGCAATGCCTGTTTGTGCTCTCAGAGCAGAACACCTGGCGCCTGTTTTACGTCCAGGACCGGGATTCTGCCTCCAGCCTTTTATTTTCTGACTCTTCTAATAGGTTCCAATTCCCCTCTCATATTAATTTGGATGGAAAAGCTACCCCACTGCAGGTTTTTGTGTAACTAAGCAGTGTCACCTCCTGTTTTCTCAGAGTCTGGAGAGGTGAACAGTGACCTGTGACCCCAGGGTGCCCTGTCCAGCATTAAACCCCAGAGTTTTGGTGAAAACCAAACCCAATCTTTGATTTTAGCACTCAGCCTCTGGTCTGGGGCAGGTTGCAAAAGAAGCATTCAAAGCCATCAGTCTCTTCTCTTGTTCTGCTGTGTGTTTTAACTGAAATCACTTGTGTCCTTTGGGCTGTGGCCACTGCATGCAGACCCCACAGCCACGGCATTCTCCTCCCTGGTGGCTGCTTCTGCTCAGAGCCCTCTTTGCTCTTTGCTGGGTGTCCCACAATGCTGATCTGTTGCGATAGGTAATCTGATTCCTGTTCCTCAGCCCTTTGCCGTAACCTGAGGTGTGTTTATCCCTCCTGATCTCTCCAGGGAATATCTATAATCCATTGTTATTCCTGTGCCAGATCCTTGCTGTAATAGCTGCAAACCTCTGCGTGCCACCGGTGTTCCCACAGATGTCATCTCTAATGAAGCCAGAAGCATTTCTTGTTTAGAATTAATTAGAGTTAACATTTGGAGCAGAAATCCCAGGGAGCCTTAGATGCAAAGCTCCACATTGACATCAGGACTTGCTTGTGTTAATTCTTCCCCCCCACACACAGAGAGGTGGAGATTAACTCCTTAATGAGGCAGTGACTCTTCCAGACAGTCCATCAGACAGGAAGTTCATTTTAGGAATAAGCTCTTAACCATGAGGGTGCTGGAACGCTGGAATAGGTTGCCCAGGGAGGTAGTTGAGGCCCCATCCCCAGAGATAGTCAAAGTGAGGCTCAACAAGGCTCTGGGCAACCTGATCTAGTGGAGGATGTCTCTGCTGACTGCAGTGAGGGGTGGGACTGGATGATCTTTAGAGGTCTCTTCCAACCCAGACCATTCTAAGATTGTATGAAGGGGTCAGACGAAGAGAGACCAGAGCTTATGTGGGAGTGGAGAGGTAGGTGCTGTTAGCAGGTCATCCCACCTGGCTCCAGAGCACATCCTAGCTAAGGCCTACAAAGGGCCTCTGAGCAAAAGGTACTGAGGGATAAATCAGAGAGAAAAACTGGTCCCAGAACTCCAAAGTAGCCATTTGGATAGAGAACTGTGACAGGTTTCAGTCCCAGTCATAGAGATTTTCAGTTCCCTGCAGTAGTTTATGGGCAAAATTGTCTTGGTGAAATGCTAATAATGCTCATGAGTGGTTTCATGCTTTGGAAAGATCAGAGCTAGAGCTAAACACTTCTCCCAGGCTGGACTTCTGTTAGGTCAAGCTACCATTCCAGCTGGCATCTTCAGTGGCTTGTATAAATATGTGGGGCAGATTATCTTACTGAACACCAATGCTCTCAGTGAGCACAGACCATACTCACCAGCTCTCCGTAACCACCATATCTTCATAGCCATTGGCTCTCCACCACTGCATGGAGGCACATGAGGTCCACGAGAATAATAGAACAGAATCATTTTGGTTGGAAAAGCCCTTCAAAACAATCAAGTCTGATCATTGTGGAGTTCTACCAAGCCTGCTGCTAAGCCACGTTGCCTCTCAGGCAGGTCATAGGACCATAGATCATAGAATCACAGAATGGCTCAGGTTGGAAGGGACCTCAGAGATCATCTAATTCAACCTCCCCACCATGGGCAGGGACACCTCTCAACTAGACTCAGCTACTCAAGGCCTCATCCAACCTGGCTTTGAACACCTCCAGGCAGGAGGCAGCCACAGCCTCGCTAGGCAGCCTGTTCCAGAATCTCACAACCCTCACAC
Organism: Tricholaema leucomelas; assembly: GCA_013400475.1. Classification (NCBI taxonomy): domain Eukaryota; kingdom Metazoa; phylum Chordata; class Aves; order Piciformes; family Lybiidae; genus Tricholaema lacrymosa; species Tricholaema leucomelas. The sequence continues at coordinate 293,884 of WAAF01001962.1, read as the reverse complement.
TGAATAACTTCTTCCTCAGCTCCAGTCTAACCCTGCTCTGCCTCAGCTTCAAACCATTCCCTCTTGTTCTGTCTCTAGACATCCTCAGCAAAAGTCCCTCTGCAGCCTTCCTGCAGGATCCCTTCAGGCATTGCCAGGCAGCTCTAAGGTTTCCCTGGAGTCTTCTCTCCAGGCTGCACACCCCCAGCTCCCTCTGCCTGTCCTCACAGCAGAGCTGCTCCAGCCCTTGGATCATCTTTGTGGCCTCCTTTGGCTGCTCTCCAGCAGCTCTGTGTCCTTCTTGTGCAGAGGACAGCAGAGCTGAAGGCAGGATTTCAACAGAGCTATGTCAAGTAAGAAGGTGAGGAGCTGACAGCTGGAGGTATTGATGACTATGCTGAGAAGGGCTTCCATCCAACAGAAGCTCTTGGTCCCATCTGAAGCTGGAGATGGCCCTGCAGCCAGCAGGGATAAACCACCCACTACTGCTGGATGTCAGTGCTGACTCTGCCTTTTGTTCTAGCTAAGGACTTGTTTGAAGTGGTCTGGTTTTAGAGGACAACAATTGAGCTTTGCAGAGGTAAATCCTGTCCTAGATGAAACCTCCCCAGACTCCTTTCCAATGCTTTTCTCTTGGTAGAGGCTCAGATTTTCTCTCTTGTTATTTTTTTTGCATACTGGATTTATTTGTTTGTTTTCTTGGTTATTTCTTTGTTTGGATTTTTTTTTTTACATGAATATTAAAAAAAAACCCTAGAAAAAGTCATAAAGACCAAAACTGTCATCTTGATTTCTTCTCTCCTTGTCATGAACAGCAGCAGCCAACGTTCCTGCTTGGCTAAACTTGCCCCAGCTTTGAGTTCTGGGGAGCAGTGTGAGCCTTTCAGTATCTGAAGGACTTTTGAGGGTATCAGGGAGTGACAGGACTAGGGGGAATGGAGCAAAGCTGGAGGTGGGGAGATTCAGACTGGACATGAGGAGGAAGTTCAGCATGAGAGTGGTGAGAGCCTGGAATGGATTGCTCAGGGAGGGGGTTGAGGCCCCGTGCCTGGAGGTGTTTAAGGCCAGGCTGGATGAGGCTCTGAGCAACCTGATCTAGGGTAGGGTGTCCCTGCCTGTGTCATGGGGGTTGGAACTAGATGATTCTTGTGGCCCCTTCCAACCCTGCCCGATTCTGTAATTCTATGATTCCAGGTCTGCAGAAGACCTTTAAGATCATCAGGCTGAACCATTCATCTAACATCACCTAGTCCACCATAAACTATGTCCCTCAGCACTGCATCTGCACACCTTGTAAACACCCCAGGGATGATATCTCAAACACCTCCCTGGGCAGCCTGGTCCACTGTTTGAGAACTCTTTCAGCCAAGATATTTTTCTAATGTCCAACCTAAACCTTCCCTGATGCAACCTGAGGTCATTTCCCCTCATCTTAGCACTTCCTAGTGGGGCAAAAAAAGACCATCTTCCACCTTACTCCAACCTCCTTTCAGGGAGAGACTAAGGAAGTCTCTGCTCAGTCTCCATTTCTCCAGTGTGTGTGGATGAGTGGGAAAAGTAAGACAAGACTTGCTTTTTTTTTCCTTTCTAAGACATAGTTATGACAGAATCATGGACTCACAGAATCATTAAGGTTGGAAGATCTTAGATCATGAATCCCAGTTGTCAACCCAACACAGAACCACAGAACCACAGAATTAACCAGGTTGGAAAAGACCTTTGAGATCATCGAGTCCAACCTCTCACCCAGCACCTTCTAATTAACTAACCCATGGCACTAAGTGCCTCAGCCAGTCTCCTTTAAACACCTCCAGGGATGGGCACTCCACCACCTCCCTGGGCAGCCCATTCCAATGCCAATCACTCTTGCTGTGTGAATCACTGCAGAGCTGCTTCCTAACATCCAGCCTGAACCTGCTCTGGCACAGCTTGGGGCTGTGTCCTCTTCTTCTGTCACTGCTTGCCTGGCAGAAGAGACCAACCTCACCTGGCTACAGCCTCCCTTCAGGTAGCTGTAGACAGCAATGAGGTCAGCCCTGAGCCTCCTCTTCTCCAGCCTGCACACCCCCAGCTCCCTAAGCCTCTCCTCACAGGGCTGTGCTGCAGGCCCCACACCAGCTTTGTTGCCCTTCTCTGGACACGTTCCAGTACTTCAACATCTCTCTTGAATAGAATAGAATCAACCAGGTTGGAAGAGACCTCCAAGATCATCCAGTCCAACCTATCACCCAGCCCTGTCCAGTCAACTAGACCATAGCAGTCTCATCCAGTCTTTTCTTGAACTGGACACTACTCAAGGTATGGCCTGACCAGTGCCAAGTACAGGGGCAGAAGGACTTCCCTGGTCCTGCTGGCCACACTGGTCCTGATCCACGCCAGGATGCCATTGGTCTTCTTGGCCACCTAAGCACACTGCTGGCTCATGTTTAGCTGTTGATCAGTACCCCCAGGTCCCTCTCTGCCTGACTGCTCTCCATCCACTCTGTCCCCAGTCTGTAGTGCTGTATGGGGTTGTTGTGGCTGAAGTGCAGAACCTGGCACTTAGCCTTGTTAAAACTCCTGGCATTGGACTGTGTCCATCTGTCCAGCCTGTCCAGGTCCCTCTGCAGACCCCTCCTGCCCTCAAATAGATCCATACTTGCTCCCAACTTGGTGTCATCTGCAAACCTCCTGATGCTGGACTCAGTCCCCTCATCCAGACCACCAGTGAAGACACTAAACAGGTCTGAGCCCAGCACTGCTCGCCTGGACACACCACCATGAGCATGAGGTCATAGTTACATGCTGAGACTAACGACAGGAGAGCAGATGAAGAAGTATCAGGGGATCCTGACTCACAAACAGTCCTTGCTGGGGCCCCAGACTTGATGAGAAGTCCAGCTCAGACCTTTTGGGTGTGAGGCCACTTTGACCAGGCCAGCATCTGCCAAGCTTTCAAGGTAGCTCTCAAACACTTCTAAATACTTCACTGTTCTAAGGAGGGCAGAAAAATTGCTGGCATGCTCTCATTGCTGCCAGCCTCCACTGGAAAGGGGCTGAAAAACACAGGAATGTTTAATTTAGATAGGAAAAGCCTAAGTGGTGGTTAGGTACAGAAGGGAATGCAATGCCAAGCACAAATACAGGCTGGGCAGTGACTGGCTGGAGAGCAGCCCTGGGGAGAGGGACTTGGAGGTGCTGCTGGACCAGAAGCTCAACAGGAGCCAGCGGTGTGCACTTGCAGCCCAGAGGACCACCAGACCTTGGACTGCAACAGGGGAAGTGTGGCCAGCAGGGCAAGGGAGGTGATTCTGCCCCTCTACTCAGCTCTGCTGAGACCCCACCTGGAGTATTGCATCCAGTTCTGGAGCCCCCATTACAAGAAGGATGTGGAGATGCTGGAGCATGTCCAGAGAAGGGCCATGAGGATGCTCAGAGGGCTGCAGCAGCTCTGCTATGAGCACAGACTGAAAGAGTTGGGGCTGTGCAGTCTGGAGAAGAGGAGGCTCCCAGGTGACCTTATTGTGGCCTTTCAGTATCTGGAGGCCAACAAAAAAGCTGGGGAGGGACTTTTTAGACTCTCAGGGAATGACAGGACTGGGGGGAATGGAGCAAAGCTGGAGGTGGGGAGATTCAGCCTGGACGTGAGGAGGAAGTTGTTCAGCATGAGAGTGGTGAGAGCCTGGAATGGGTTGCCCAGGGAGGTGGTTGAGGCTCCATCCCTGGAGGTGTTTAAGGCCAGGCTGGATGAGGCTGTGGGCATCCTGCTCTAGGGTAGGGTGTCCCTGCCCATGGCAGGGGGGTTGGAACTGGCTGATCCTTGTGGTCCCTTCTGACCCTGACTGATTCTATGATTCTATGAAACATACAGGAAAACACCCAGAAAAAAAAAGGGAAATGCAAGTTTCTGAGTAGACTAAAACAGAAAAAAACAACCAACCAAAAATGGCAGAGACATAAAAGCCCAAGGAAGCAGCTTTGAAATCTCCAGTTTATTCTGGGTGCAGCACAAATACTCAGCCAAAGGCAGCGAGGTGGCTATCTCTGGGTGTCACTTTGATGTCTGCAAGCATGTAGATGACAAGATTGCATACACAGGAGCGTTCTGCAGAGCTGCAGACAGGGCTGGATCCAGGAATCCCTGCCCTCAGTAGACTGCTAATCTCCCACCATCAGCTTTCATTTCCTTTCCCTCAGCTGAAAACTGGGAAGTGCAAAAAAATTGACTGTAGAAAACTTTACTGGAAAATAATAATAGTAATAATCAAATTATGAAGCAGAGAATCATTCATTTATGAGCCTGGCTGAGATGCAACAACAGCTGACAGGAGAGCTGCTGCTTCTCTGTTTCTGGACCTTATCTTCCTGTGGGCACTGTACAGTGGAAGTGTCACAGAATGGGGAGAACCAACAGTCACGGCCACAGGGCTGCAGCTCCTGCTACAGAAAGCAGCTGGAGTTTCCCTGCCATGGCACATGGGCACAAACGTTTCCTTCCCAGCTGAGCTGCTCTGTCTTCTGAAAGCCCTGCAGCTAAAAAACATTGGCCAAGAGGATGAGCTTCAAGGGCTAGGACCTGCATTTGGGCCATAACAACCCCATGGAGGGTCCAGGGTGGGGGCAGAGAGGCTGGAAACCGCCCAGCAGAGAAACACCTGAGGGTTTTGGTTGACCACAGCTGAGGATGAGCCACTGTGTGAGCAAGTGGCCAAGAAGGCTACCAGCATCCTGCTCTGGATCAGCAATTCTATGGTCATCAGGACCAGGGCAGGGATTGTGCCTCTGTACTCAACACTACTGAGGCCACACCTGGAGTCCTGGGTCCACTTTTGGGGCCCTCACTCCAAGAAGGACATGGGTTGGGGCAGGTCCAGAGAAGGGCAACAAAGCTGTGAAGGGCCAGGAGAACAGGGCTGAAGGAGCTGAGGGTGTTTAGCATGGAGAAGAAGAGGCTGAGAAGAGACAGTCTGTGATTCATTTCCCCTTTGGGAAGGCACAAGGCTTCATGGAGAGCAGCTGCCATGCATCCAGGGGCCAGCCCAGGGCTGAGCCCTGGCACCAACATTAAACTGATCCTGCTGGGTCTGCCCAAAGCAGAGGGACAACTGGCATGGCTCTTCACGTGGCAGAGGAGGCAGCAGCTGCAGCAGAGGGCACTGAGGCACTGACACCTTCCAGCTGAACCACTGACCCTGGCAGGACACCTGCCCACGGTGGCACTGCTCAGCCTGCTGTAAGCCACCTCCTGATGGTCCCTCGAACATTTGGTGCCAACGGCTGCAGGTTGCTGTGCTCTGTCTGCCATCCTGGCCAGAGCCTCCTGCCTTCTGGGTTGTCAGGGAGCTAAAACCCACCTGGGGCTGCCTAACCTTTCCCAGCTTATAAAATCCCAACCCCTCTGTTCCACTGCCAGGCAGAGGTTGACTGTAGAGAGGCTCTTTAGATAAATAGCATCTTTAGGTGATACAAAGGTATAAATTAGACACCAATGGAGAACTCACAGACAGATCAAGAGAGAGACAGACAGACACAGGTCACAGCCAGAGGGTGCTGCTCAATGGCTTGGAGTCCAACTGGAGAGCAGGGACAAGTGGAGTCTCTCAGGAGTCCCTATGGGACCTGCGCTGGTTAATGTTTTTATCACTGCAGGGGGACCAAGGGCACCACTAGCAGTGTGCAGATGGCACCAAGCTGAGTGGTGCTGTCGATGTGCCAGAGAGACAGGATGGCATCCAGAGGACCTGGACAAGCTGCAGAGCTGGGCCCAGGTGAGCCTCATGAAGTTCAACAGGAGCAAGTGCAGGGTCCTGCACCTGGGCTGGAACAATCAATACAGGCTGGGGGAGGAGGGGACAGAAAGCAGCCCTGAGGAAAAGGACTTGAGGCTGCTGGTGGAGGGGAAGTTGGACACGAGCAGGCAGTGCATCCAAAGCAGTGTGGCCAGAGATAGAGGGAGAGGATCCTGCCTCTTTCCTCTGCTCTGGTGAAACCTCACCTGCAGTGCTCAGTCCAGCTCTGGAGCCCTCAACACAAGAGGGACATGGACCTGATGGAGCAGGTCCAGAGGAGGCCATGCAAATGCTCAGGAGCTTGGAGTAGCTCTGCTCTGAGGACAGGCTGAGGGAGCTGGGGGGGTGTGCAGCCTGGAGAAGAGAAGGCTCCAGGGACACCTCATAGCAGCCTGCCAGTGCCTGAAGGGGCTACAAGAAGGCTGCAGAGAAACTGTTTGTAAAGGCCTGCAGGGACAGGCCAAGGGCAATGGCTTCAAACTAGAGCAGAGCATGTCCTTCCTATATTGAAGCCCCCAGGGCTGGATGCAGCTCTGCAGGTGAAGTCTCACCAGAGCAGACACGAAGAGTCACCTCTCCAGCCAATTCCTCACTCACTCATCCAACTCCTATCTCTCCACCTCAGAGAGAAGGATGCTGTGAGGGACCATGCCTTTACTGACTATAAACTGAAGGGGTGGTTGTAGCCAGGAGGAGGTTGCTCTCTTCTCTCAGGCAGCCAGCACCAGAACAAGAGGACACAGCCTCAAGCTACACCAGGGGAAATTTAGGCTCGAGGTGAGGAGAAAGTTCTTCACTGAGAGAGTCATTGGCCACTGGAATGGGCTGCCCAGGGAGGTGGTGGAGTCGCCGTCCCTGGAGCTGTTCAAGGCAGGATTGGACGTGGCACTTGGTGCCATGGTCTAGCCTTGAGCTCTGTGGTAATGGCTTGGACTTGATGATCTGTGAGGTCTCTTCCAACCTTGGTGATACTGTGAGACTGTGAAACTGCAAGGCAAAGGATGCATTTGTCAGGCTCTTCAGAGCCCGGGGTGAGGAGGCAGGGACATGCTGAGCAGCCATGTCTGTGCCTGCACTCGGGAGCGATTTTGTTTCTCTGGTTTCAATAGCCTCCAAAAAAATGCATCCCCCCCCCCACCTTTTTCAGAGGAGCTAATTAAATGTAGGCTTGTCTCATCAAGCAAGTGCTGAAAGGGCTGTGTGCATTATCTGCCAGAAGAGCTCTGGCTGGCTTCTTTCTGAGCCTTTGTGACATTCCTAAGTCTGTGAGAGCACGGCAGATTTGCATGGACTTTGACCAAGGGAAGCAAAGACACACATCTGAAGCTACAAATTGGACTGTGAGATAAGAACTCTCCTGAAATCTATATGCAATTAAAAGCCCAATCTCCCTTCCTATAGTGACAAGGTTACTGCTTTTATAGAGCTGAACAGAGATGAATGAGGCCATGGATTAATAGCACCAAGATTTATGACACTCTGCTCGTCCCAAATATTATGGGCGAAGAGCTCTCTGGGTGAGATATTCCAGCTGAATGCTTTTGATAAGATTCTTCTTTTGCCTTTATTTATGGTTTTATATATATATATATATATATATTAGTCTTTTCAGCTTGGTATTATTTGGGAGAGTTGTGCTGCATTCAGAGATTTTTTTCAGTGCTGTGATCTGAATATCTGCTAATTGTCCCATGTATCTTTGTGCTTTATAGAATCATGGAATAGTTTCAGGTAGAAAAGACCTTCAACCTAACACCACCATGGCCAACAAAGTGCAAGGTCCTGCAGCTGGGCTGGGCCAATCCCAGCCATAAATCCAAGCTGGGTGCAAAGTGGGTTGAGAGCAGCTCTGAAGAAAGAAACTTGGGGGTGTTGGTTGCTGAGAAGCTCCCCAGGAGCCAGCAGTGCCCTCAGGCAGCCCAGCAGGCAGCTGTGTGCTGGGCTGCAACCAGAGGAGTGTGGGCAGCAGGGCATGAGAGGGGATTCTGCCCCTCGGCTCTCCTCTGCTGAGACCTCACCTCCAATCCTGCCTCCAGCTCTGGCATTCCCAGCACAAGAAGGACACAAAGCTGCTGAAGAAAGTCCAGAGGAGCCCACAAAGATGATCCAAGGGCTGGAGCAGCTCTGCTGTGAGCACAAGCTGAGGGAGCTGGGGGTGTGCAGCCTGGATAAGACTCTGGGGGAATCTTAGAGCTTCCTTCCAGTACCCAAAGGGATCCTAGAGGAATCCATCAGGTTTATGTCTTTCCTGTGTTGAGGACTTCAGAGCCCCAGGTGAGGTCCAACCTCTAAGTATGTGTTTACTGAGGATGTCCACCTTGTATTTATTTGTCACATCAAGTGTCACCTTTCTCTTAGAACAAGGCTGTCAGATGGTTTTGGACTTTGCCAAACACAGAGGAGGTTTTTCCCTACCTTTCTGACACCACATCTGAAATCAGTGTTCAGTGCATGAGGCTCTTAAGCACCTCAGGTGTGGAAACTGCTGCTGAAACAGTGACAGTGGGACAGGTGGTTACCTGCAGGAGCTGCAAGAGCAGCCAGACCTGGGGCTGGCAGGGTTTGGTCAGCACCTTGCAGGAGTGAATGAGTGTGATTGAGATTTAAGCACTGGGCAGGGCACCTGCCTTGGCATTGAGCTTGCCACGTAGTCAAGGCAAAACAGCTTCTGCTTCCTGCCCTCCTTTGTACCTGTTTGCTCTTTTGGGCAGAAATTTATTTCTCTTTTGGTTTTGGAGGGTGCCAGCTGCGCTCTGGGCTGCTGTGTAGTGGGCAGCAGAGACAGACTGGCATGAGCAAGGCAGGTTTGATAGCATGACAGTGTGTTTGGGAAGGACATCCAGAAATCATAGAGTCCAATCCCCCTGCCCCAGAGCAGGATCGCTTTGAGTCAATCACACAGGAACACTTCCAGATGGGTCTGGAATGCTTCCAGAGATGGAGACTCCACAACTTGTCCTGGGCAGGCTGCTCCAGGGCTCTGCCACCCTCAAAGGGAAGATATTTTTTTACTTCTGTGTACATGGAATCTCCTGGAGGAGTTTGTGTCCACTGCCCCTTGTCCTGTCACTGGACACCACTTCCTCTCACCCCTTTCCTAGGAGCTGTGTCCAGGGTGTCCTCTGGTCCAGTGTTTCAGCACCCTCAAAGCAAAGAAATCTCTCCTTAATTTCAAGTGGAACCTCCTGTGTTCCAGTTTGTGCTCTCTGCCCCTCGGCCTGTCACTGGGCACCACTGACAAGAGCCTGGCCCCATCCTCATGACCTCCACACTTCAGGTATTGATCAGCACTGAGCAGATCCCCTCTCAGGCTGCTCTTCTCCAGGCTCAACAGCCCCAGCAGCTGTCCCAGCCTCTCCTCGTTGGTGTATGCAGTATGGGTGGCTGTGAGCACACAGAGGGTGTGCACATGCCAAGAGGCC